>JZLH01S0508472.1:13578-51637 GCA_001188425.1 Eucidaris tribuloides
TTGTCAAATTTTGATATCTGAACTACATAGTACTGTTCATATGGACAAATAAACACCCTAGAATAAAAAAGTTTGGAAAGTTACACTGCCAATGGCAAGTTATGCATGAATAAACAAAACTCGGGGCAGGTGAATCCGATCAACTTACGATTTTCACTTTTTTAAAGCACTAAATAATCATTTTGAAATACAATTTTTTCAGGGCATCATTTTTAGACCTTATCAAAGACAATGGTAGCATGGGGAATCATGTAGCTCAGAATTTTTTAACTGTGGTAAATGTTAGCCAATACCCTTAAGAGTTAATGCCACTCTTTTATAAAGTACACATTTTTCTGACCAATTTAAATGATGAAAATGAATATTCTCTAAAGGCCTTTTACAATAAAACAAATATACAGGTTTATATTTCTTTCACAGTCATCCAATTGAATATCATGTCATCTTTCACTGACCAATATGCCATCTAAAAGTGAGCCCAAGGGGTTAAAGTCCAGATTTTCTACCTTTTGGGGTTGGACCCTTCATTTTCGTAATTAGTTGCAAACAAACCCCAGTCAACTGATGAAGCACAGCTATGTGTAGATATTTTCCTTTGTTTTTCATCTTTTGCTTTTTTATTTGCATACCATAATTTTGTCATTCAGCAAGTAAAAGGGCAATATGGCAATGCATAACACTGCCATATTTTCTTTTACTTGCCAAACGATGATCTACATCTTGCCATCATTAATGACCATGCCACAGAATCGAAAATAATGATTCCTCAACCCCAACTTGCATCTGCAGATTGCTAAAAAGTGTCAGTCACATCGTGTTGGATGAGGTTCACGAACGAGACAAGCTGTGTGATTTTCTTCTCATTATCCTCAAGGATATACTACCAAAGAGGTGAGAGACAACTAACTTAGCAGGTAGTGATTACTGATTTAACTAATGAATAGAATTTTGAAACATTGGATTGATTGAAAGATATAGGTTTTGATTATAAACAGTTGTTGCTTCATTTAAGTTATTAAAGTATCTTTGCATCATGTGCAGACCTGCCAACTGACCCTATTTTTTGTGGATATTCCATATTTTTGTCAAAAGAAAAAAGTGTTGGATTATGTCCCTACTTTCGCAAATGTTTGTCTGTAGTCAGGGCTTGACACCAGCACTTGCCCGCTTGCCCGGGGCAAATAAAATTTCATGTGGGGCAAATAAAAACTCAAAATGTCAAACTGATTGGGCAAGTAAAATTTTGATCATGAAATGAGCAAAATATGTCCATAAACAACAAAAATATGTCTCAAATTTTGTGTTCAGGTCTATTTCAACATTATTTCGTTCATTTTATTCAATTTTATGACTCAATTTCATAAATCACACCTATTGCAACCCCCAGAATTAAATGTTCAATGCTATAAAAAGCCTTACCATTTAAAATTATTCAGAAATCATTTTTAATGTTCTTGTTTATTGTTTATCGGGCAAGTAAGTCTTTCATTCGGGTAAGTAAAAATCTGAAAGTGGTAATTTCACTTGCCCGACGGGCAAGCAGGAAAAAAAGTTAGTGTGGAGCCCTGCTGTAGTAATGTATAGAGTATTTGGGAATATCCAGTATTTTAATTCAAATTTTCACTTCATTTTGTCCCTACTTCATGGATTTTGTGGTTGGCTGGTGTGTAGTGCCCTGTGCTGCATAAGTTCTTACGTAAAACACACAATGATATTACCAATATCTAGGCTTGTTGGAGGTCCACAATTCAATTCTTGTGGCACAATGTAAGTCCATTAAAATAATAAGTATTACACAAAAAAAAATATGGATAACACTGCATGGTATATATAGAGTAAGTGATATCAAATCAGCCCTTTAAAATAATGAGTCCAAACCAGAACTTTGTTATTTAACCTACAACATAATTCTGTATCTTTCACTGCCAACTCTTTTTGAGGGGAATTACCTGTACTCTTATCAAGTAAGAGTGATCATTATTCTACCCAAACCTGGTTCATATCTGGAATCTTGATTGACTTACATATTGCTGTGAATATGAAATATCACATTGGTTTTTGCTAGGATCAGTAGCTAAGGCACTCCCCCCCCCCCTTTAAAAAAAAATAAGAATGTGAAAGATAAATAGATAAATGAATAAATAACATATTATAAATGAATATGGAAACTACAAATATAAAAAAGAAATGAATAAAAAGTAAAAAAATTGAAAATTAAAAAAAATGAATAAAAACAAAAATATTGACAAGAATTTTAAGGAATTTCAAAATTTAAAAAATGGAGAATAAAAATATGTGAAATGAAAACAAATCCTGAAAAATTAAAATTTATATTTGGCAAGTTAGTTTGTAAAGCTTATCTGTATACAATGTCTCTGAAACATTGCCTGAATTGAACAACAAAATGGAACTCTCTACCTATGAAGTTTTCAAAATAGTTCGAATTTAAATAGTGTGTAATTTGCTTTTTCCTTATCTTAGACCTGACCTCAAACTAATCCTGATGAGTGCGACATTGAAGGCTGAACTCTTCTCAGAGTATTTTGGCAACTCACCGATGGTCAACATTCCTGGCTTCACATTCCCAGTGCTTGAATATTACCTTGAGGATGTCCTGGAAGAAATTGGGTAGGTTTGACTCCAGTTAACCCTATAGACCAAGTGTCCAATAGACTGATTTTCCATTAACAGTAAGGGTTCGATAGACTGAGGGACTGATAGACTGATTAACAAAAAGGGTCTGGTAGACTGATTTTCAAAAAGGTTCCAATAGACTTACCTGAAAGGTTCTGATAAACTGAGCATCTGATAGATTGATTATCATAAAGGATTCAATAGACCGCTTGTCTATGAACCCTTATTGTTAATTGATCCACCAGACCCTTTTTTAATAATCGGTCCATCAGACCCATTTGATATTCAGTCTATCAGACCCTAGGTCTTTTGGACCTCAGTCTATTGGTTTATCAGACTGTAACCATTTTTTGTGTGATACTGAAGGGGTTATTACAAAATGAGGTCAATTCATTAAAATATTTATTATTGTTGTATCTTGCTGAAGGTATAATTGGCTGAATAGATTTCAGTATCAGACCTGCCAACCAGTACGATTTTTCCAGGGTAGTTCTGCCCGTATTACAGTTACTAGGCGGTGCGTTCAACAACAAAAACATAGATTATGATAAGAATAGAACATGAATGACCAAAATGAATGAAACCAAATGACTTGGTTACTGTAGTTATTTTAATGCGATGCCCAAATTGTAATGGAAATGAGGTGTTTACATTCACTGGTGAGTGACGGAACAAAAGGTATGTTTTATTCATGTGTTTTTTTCTCATAAGAAAACTGTTGTTTAGCTGTTTCAAATATTGTTCTCATTTGCACTCTAATTTCATTTGTTTTATTATGTAATCTTTTTATTGTTTACCATACCGCCTAATAACTGTAATATGACCATAACTGCTCTGGAAAAATCGTACTGGTTGGCAGGTATGCAGTATAGACGGAAGGAGTATTCTTCACTTTATATGTATTGACATATTCTAGGTGTAAAATAGTTGTGAGTATCCAGTGGTGATTTGGTTTGGTTGAAGTTTAGTGATAAAAAGTAGGGAAATGTTTCTGCAGATTTATGGAGGTCAATGGTCAAACATTAGTTTAGTAAATGGGTGCATTTCATTCATTAATAAAAGTATCGTTATTTGAGCCCATAAGGTGAATAACATGGCAACAGAAAGACCCTGCTTGGCATTTGTCTTGTGTAACAAAGAGGTAATATATTGCTTTGTGAGCATGAATGAATTTACTGACTTCAAGGTATGTCTATGAGATAGTTGCTAAGCGCAGACCAGGAAAGTATGGCAGAAGCGTACCCATCGACTGTGGAGTAGTCGAATTGATCTAGTTAGATTCAACCTCCAAAATGTTGAACAAGTCTTAAACAGTTCATACTGTCAAAACCTATATCTAAGGTTTTGACTTTTCCCTTAAGCCTAAAAAGGCTGGGGGGGCGCGCCCCCCCCTCCCCGATGTTTCGCGCAATATGTCGGAAACGCGCGAAGCAGTTGCCACGGTGTTTCATGACTTTTTTCTCTCGAATGAGACCAAATTCGCGACGTCTGGGTACGCGGTTCCGAAGTTACATGTACTTGCATGTCACCCCCAAAATCACTCAAAAATGTGATTTTGTGTACAATTTCAATACAAATTGTGTTTTCAGCCAAAATTCATAAATGTATAATTATTTTTACTTTTACAGGTTGAAATTAATTAATTTTGTGCTGTTTATGATCGCAAACGTGTCCCTAGTCTGACTGTCAGACCTTTATTCTGGAATCAACAGCCAAACCTGCTTTGCGGATGGCCCCTGCTTCGCAGAGGAAGTCTGAAATTCAGACTAACGTGTCCCCGACAAATTTCATCGAAAAAACAATAGAAAACAAAAAGTTGAAAAAACAAAGAAATACATAAGAAATTTAAAAAAACAATAAAATACATAGAAAATCAAGTTTGATTCCAGATTTTTTCAGGCACACTTGCTAAGAACACTAAAAAGAGTGTCTAGACCAAAAATTAGCATTTTGGGAGCTTTAATTAGTGATTTACAGCTTACTTATGATTTTATGCATAAATTAGCATAATTAATTAATATGAAATTAATTCCGGTTAATTAACTATACAGTCTTGTAGATTACGTTATGGGCAAAGTGCGTGCCGATTTTCGGCGCGATCGCCCAGCCGACGGCCGAGATCTCGGAAGGGGGGGTGGAATCAGCCCCCCCCCCCCCCCCACGTTATAGCATAGCTGCAAAAGCCCAGCCTGATTAGGGTTAAAGATTGGGTTCAGGATTTGCATGCCCAAAAACAGCAAAATGAATGAAATCAGCTTGAACCATTCACAATGTGAAGATTAGTATAAATGAACACTATATAATTAGTATAAATGTCCTCTCATAGAACATTTGGATAGTATACATGTATGTAGTTCTGGTGAAAATCTGGACGGTTAAACGTCAAAATTTGCAAAGTGACGTGCATGTTCCGTTAGTTCCAAAATTGTGTAATCAGTCGCTATCTGAAGGTCACACAGAGTTCACCGCTTGACCATATCAACGTACGTAGTCACCAACACACCATTTGTAAGTACTTAACTACTGTTTTGTATTGAAAATAATAGGAAGTCATGGTCTTGCAAATTCTGAACCCAATCTTTAATTGTTTTCAGTTATGAGCCAGCAGAGATGTCCAATCCTCGTCGGGGACCACCCATCTGGCTGAAATACAGGAAGGGCAAGGAGGCCCGTGAGGATGAGAGGAAGAAAGAGGAGGAGTTCCGGCAGAAGTTTGAGGAGTACATCCAGTCACTCAGAGGAACGTAAGTCTCAGCTTGATGGATCTTCATACTAGTGTTATGCAATATTTGATTTATGTGTGAATTGATTATTGCTGGAGAAATACCACTGATAATCTGATGTCATTGTCATGATTTAGTCATTTATGTGATGCCTGTCAGCCTGTGGCATAGTTTTTTTTTTTTTTGCAGCAGTTGGGCGATTCCATAATAAGCTAATCAATAGCATTTTTCACTCTTTTGTACAAACAAGTAAAAATAAAAGATTTGTTTCACAGTCAGGTTATGAACTGGCAAAAGGTTTTTGTAATAAATGGACATTAACCCTAAAAAGACTGGGGTATTTTGGAGGCTGGAAAGACTGGGGGGGGGGGGGCCTAAAGGGCCCCCCCTTCAGATCTCGGCCGTTGATCGCGCGATCGTGATGAAAATTGACACACACGTCACCCATGACATAATCTACAGAATTGTATATTTGATTGTTAAAAAATTAGTCAAATTTATTTTTAATGAATTAATTATGCTAATTCATGCATAAAATTAGAATTTGGCTGTAAATCATTAAGTAAAGCCTTTGGAGTGCTCATTTTTTGTTTAAAGACTCTTTGCGAGATTCTGATCGGAGGCGCATTAAAACAAATTCGGTATCAAAATGTTTTCTTATGTATTTTATTGTTTTTGGAATTTCTTATGTATTTCCTTGTTTTTTATTGTTTTTTTCAATGAAAATTGTCGGCGACATTATTTCGGTCATAAATAGCAGCAAATCAAATGATTGTTATCAATGAAAGCAAAATTAATCACTCATTTATGAATTTTAGCTGAAAACATAATTTGCATTGACTTTGTACATGAAATCACGTTTTTGAGCAATTTTGGGTCTGACGCACGGGTGTAAAATTATGTATAACTCGCAAACCGGGTACCCGGGCGTCGCAAATTTGGGCTTAAAAGATGCGCAAGACTTCAAAGAAAAAAGTCATGAAATATCGCGGCCATAGCTTCTCGCGTTAAAAATTTATCGCAAAAAATGTCGGGGGGGGGGGGCTTTTAGCCCCCCCAGTCCAATTAGGGTTTATTTATAAGAGTAATTTATCATTTCTGTAGGAAATAGAATGAAAATAGTCACGTCACATGAGACATCTCTCTGTCCCGTATGACGCGCATCATTTTGGCCTCTATTTCAGTCAAAAAGGAGAATTCACTTCAGTTGACCACTTGTGCATATTCATGGTTCTATGAAACGACCATTTTCTCATAAAACCTCATTAAAAATGAGGCAGTTTTGGTGGAATGACATGTACCATTTTTATTACTTGTTTCCCAGGCACAGAGCAATAGACCAACATATTATTGAAAGAGCTTATTGAAACTTCAGAACCATTCATTTCTTCCTTCTTTTTCTCTGTTTGTTTATATTAGGTATTCTGAACGTGTCATCAATATTTTGACGTCAATCAACCATGATGACCTTGACCTTGACCTAGCAGCGGCTCTCATCAAGCATATATGTCTCCACAAGTCTGTAAGATTCTTTTATGTATTCAGCTGTTTGTACATTGACATCTATGCATTTTGGTACGTGGTCTCACACAGCAAGAACAATGTGGATGATGCTTACCATTATTTGATAATCCTTTGCTGGTCATGTTTGACCAACTAGACAGAAATGGTAATTCTTCTCTTGAACCCTGAGGTCTATAACATTAGAGAGACAGCTATAGGGCGATTCCGTGCGTGTCATACGGGACATTTTGACAACATTTTTTGGTCTTTTGGCTGAATGCTTGAGCAATGAAAATTTGTTTTGTGGTAATTGTAAAGTACCAGTGGGTACCCTTGTGAAAAAAAGACCAAAAAAAATTTGTTGTTTATGGGTGAATTACAGTTGAAAATGTCACGTGTCGTACGGGACATCTCTGCGTCCCGTATGACACGCGACAACAAGTTGTTGTTCCTCATTTGTTTGGACAGCAGATTGAAAAATGTTGTGAAAATGGCCAATTTTTTTAACACGGAATCACCCTATAGGGCCTGTCTTGTATGCATGGAATAATATAACCAAATACCAATGCACATTCATGAAATACCTATTTGTGTCATAGAAATCAAAGAGGGCAATCTTCTACACCATGTTTTACTACAAAAACATGTGGCATGCAAAGGTAAATTTCATTGTCAAGGGTAAACTCAACCACCGACAGGATGTAAACTAGTCTGTAGATACAGGTACATACTCAGCATTATTGAGTATTGCAGTGCCATAGTCTACAGATAGCAGGAGGAAAACAAAATAAAAATGCTCTATTTTAGCACACAACCAGGATTCTTCTGTTGCATTATGGGTAGCATTAGAGCCCCAATTTTGAAATTAGAGTCATAAGAGGGCATTTTCCATTCTGTCATGACAGTGGGCCTTTAGCATATTTGTATAACACACATGAGCTAGACAAAGCTTATGACAGTTGTTAGAAACTGTTTGAATTAACATATTTGATCATATGTGTTGTTTTAGGAAGTTGAATTGTTTTCATGACACAAATATTTGTGTGTTTTACCTGTTTTTCTAGTGTCACAAGGCTTGCACTATATTGGTCTTGATTTTTCAAAAATAGTCAGCTACCTTTCTGTAATGTCAGTGTTGAGTCAAGCAATTTCTCATAGCAGTAGATTGGAATCCATTGTAGAAAATAAATACCACAAAGTAGAAATTATAATGCATGTAATAACAATATATATTGTTTATGACTTTGGAAATGAAAAATTGTTTATTTGTAATTGTTTTGTTGATTTCTCAAATTTTGACAATATCTTAATCAATTATTGCCCTTCTAAATGTTTTCTTGACCAGGATGGAGCAATTTTGGTTTTCTTGCCCGGTTGGGACAAGATCAGCACCCTCCACAACCAACTCAGCAGTCAGCGATTCTTCAGCCAGGAGAAATTCCAGATCATTCCGCTCCATTCAATGATGCCCACTGTCAACCAGAGACAAGTATGTCAACTTAACCATAACCCTAACCCTAACCAGCGCTCGACACTGGCACAGGTCCGATGGTCCGAGACCTGTAAAAATCACTGTCGGGCCAGTATAATTTCAGAAATGGCCAATTTTCCAGGTCCGACCGGGCCAGTAAAAAAAAATCTATCCCATATAATGATATATCGGAGAAAACGGGCGTCATTCGGAGCTATTGTTTAGCTCTGTATTACGCCAAAAATAATTGTAAGGAGTTTATTTTTGACCCGCAGAAATGATTTGCGCTAATATTAAGTTCGGTAATACACCGAAAATGAAAGTGGGCAATTTGATTTTGACCCGCGGATATTAATTGCGGTAATATTTAGTTCCGTATTAGGCCAAGAATAATAGTTAGGAGTTTATGTTTGACCCGCGAAAATGAATTTGGCTAATATTTAGTTCCGTATTATGCCAGAAATAATTGTTAGCAGTTTCTTTTTGACCCGCGGATATTAATTGCGGTAATATTTAGTTCCGTATTATGCCAGAAATAAAAGTCGGCAATTTGATTTTGACCCGCGGATATTAATTTCGCTAATATTTAGTTCCGTATTACGCCAAAAATAATTGTTAGGAGTTTCTTTTTGACCCGCGGAAATGAATTGGGGTAATATTTATTTCCGTCTGTATGCCAGAAATAAAAGTCGGAATTTTATTTTGATCCACGGATATTAATTGTGGTATATTTAGCCCCTAGTACGTCCAAAAATAATTGTATGATTATTTTGACCCGCAGGAGAATGAATTGGGGTAAATATTCCGTTTTATGCCAGAACAAAAAAGTTGGCAGCTTTGATTTGTAACAAAATTATTTTGGCGATATACGACGGGCTAATATTACAGCAATTAAATATCTGTGGGCAAAATCAAATTGCCGACTTGATTCTGGGCATAAAACGGACTAAATAATAGCCAAATGTCATTCCAGGTCAAAAAGAAACCGCTACAATAGGTCTATTTGCGCATATACGGAACTTAAATATTAGCGAAATTAATATTCGGCGTCAAATCAAATTGCCACGGAACTAAATATTATCCAAATCAATTCCGCGGGCAAACAAAAACTCCTAGCATTACGTCTATTTTTGGTGTAATACGGAACCAAAAACTCAGCGAATTAAATCCGCGGTCAAATCAAACTGCCGACTTTCATTTCTGGCAATAAACGGAACAAAAATACCCCAATTCATTTCCCGCGGGTCAAAAATAAAGTAACCATAACAATTATTTTTGGCGTAATACGGGGCTAATATTACCGCAATTAAATATCCGGCGTTCAAAATCAAATTGCCGACTTTTATTTCTGGCATAATACGGAACTAAATCTTATAGCGACATTCATGTCCGACATCAAAAACAACAACAACAAAGCATGAACTTGCAACAGTTGTTGTTAGCATCATAGGAGCTGGCAAATACGGTATGCTATATTGCCGGGGGGGGGGGGGGTCAGTCAATAATAAAATATAGTTTTAATGTGTTTTTTAAATTTATTTTTTGGGCCAGTAAATTTTAGGTTCGGGCCAGTAAAATAATGAAAAACTTGACTTCTACTGGTCTGACAGGAACAGGTCGGACCAGTAGAAAAAAAAGTTAGTGTGGAGCCCTGCCCTAACCCTAGCAACCCGTATATCCTAACCTTAAAGGTTAGTGACATGATTGGGAACACTTGAAAATGCCTCAAGAACCAAATGAGTTGAAATATATACCCACTATACCCTAGCAGGAGTGGATCTCCCACCTGGCAGGATTTGTCTGTAAGTTGTTTACTTAGGAGAATCAAGCATAAACATAGGAGTATCTTAACTCTTTATGCGCGGGACCCTGAATCCTGTGCGTGCGGAGTTTATTTCAAAGAGCGCTCAGTATCGTGAAAGGAAATAAATAACTGACTTCAACTGGCAATAACTTCGCACAACAACGTTTTCAGGAAAAATGTAATACAGCAAAGTTGAAGTACATTTTACAGACCTTCTAAATGCATATAGGGTGTTTGGAAATATACATCTGAATTTTGTAAAGTAATGGTTAATTGTAACCAACATACATGTAGTTCTAAATTTCCTACTTGAAAATATACAACTCCATTCAAATAATACAAGAGCGTAAAAACAAGTTATCAAAAAAAAACCCTGACTTTTTAAGTTAATGAAAGAGATGAGTCACCAAATAAGAAGTGAATGAAGAGATTATCAGTGAAATAGCGCATCTTATTGTAATTGACCTTTTAAGTACATTTCAAAGTGAACTTGTGTCTAATCCTTTGTCCTATTGTATCACGATGCCTTGATTGCATTTATCGATTTTTCTGGTTACTTACGAATCTAACATAATACCCCCGTACTTGAGGAATGTAAACAATACAAAGAGATTACTGCTAGTGTTGGGAAAATCAGTGTAATTCGGGTGAATACAAGCGTTTCTACGTTTGAGCGTGAAATGCGAATCCCGCACGCTGCAGGGAGTGCATGGATGCGAAAACCGCGTGTAAAGAGTTAATATTATTCGGGGACGATGAAAATAAGCACCATAGAGAGCCGCACAGCAGGTTTCCGTGCTACGAGCGATATTGACATTGTTTATTTTAGATTGAGTCAACGTTTGACTACAAGATTTTCACAGGAGAATCCTTGCATAGTTTACTTGATTCTAGAGTAGTTTCAGCCCAAGTTGAGGACTACCCCCAATCATGTCATTTACCTTTAACCCTAACCCGAACCCTAGCAACCCATATCCTAACAAGGTTTAACCCTGACCTAACTAACTCAGCAGTCAGAGATTCTTCAGCCAGGAGGAATTCCAAATCATTCCCCTCCATTCCATGTTGCCCACCGTCAACCATAGACAAGTTTGTAGACTGTTAACCTGTTGGAGACCAAGCAAGAAATATCTCAGGCTGGGATGTATGGATAACTGGTAATCTAAAAACGTAGTTGTTTAATGCTTCCCATTGATTATTACATTTTCCCCTGTATTTCAATTTTTACCCCTGCATTCTTTAGTCTACACTGCACCCAGAGCACTCTACAGAGTGGATTTGGCGTAATATAACTTACATGTATTAGTATTGTTTATTATTATAACTTGTGTTGTATTGAAATTAAACCGTCTCCAACAGGCTAATTTTGTGTGTGCATCATTTACTGATCAGCAGGGCTGTAGCTTTACTAATACGATAATACAAAAGTCTACTATGAATTTGTAACAATGCCTGTAGCAGGACGATGGGTGTCATTCATTTATTTTTTTATGAAAATGGCAGTATTGCAATTTCTCAAAGTCTTGTGCTTGTACACAAGGTATCAAGCATATTTTGCACAAAATCATGAAACTCTATCCAATGTCAGCACTGGTAAGTGCACAATTTGAAATTATGACCTCACAGCTTCAAATATAGTACTTGATCAACACTGCACTATATCACCTTAAAGGCAGGGGATCTCTTTTGCATGCCTAAAAATTAACATTGTGTAAATACAATGGCATTTAGAAGAAAATGCTATTTGGGAACCTTTAGCAAAATAAAGAAGCTAGAAACTCAGTTTTAGTGGAATTATAGTGTCCGTTAGACTCAGATTGGAATTTTTTTCTCGTGAGAAAAAAATTCCCACCATAGAACGTACACTAAACAGCTATTGTTTTTCTTTTGCATTTTTCAAATTCTAGGCAATCACTGACCCCCAGATTTCACAGACATGCCCTTCATCAATAGCCTAAGGGCATTGGTTATCTTTTCCTGGTCTGCGGGGATGTTTGCAAATGAGATCCACTGCCTTTAAACCATCTCAATCATTCCTAGTCCTGGTGTTGAATAAAGTTTGGTGTTTTTTAAGAATGCAAAATATGCAGAAAATGCTTAATTTACAATAAAAACATATGTCAAAAGATGATAATCAAAATAATGAAATTGATGATGATGATGATGATGATAATGATGATAGTGATGATCATGTTGATGATTTTAAGGATGATGATGTTGTTGATTATATTAAATGTGTTGATGTTGATGATGATGATGACAATGATGATCATCATCATGTTAATGATTTCAAAGACGATGATGTGTTTAATTACATTGATTATGCTGATGTTGGTGATGATTTAACCAACATTTTATGATGAAGATTAAATTTGCCACAAATTATAACCCATGGACTCAAACTGTTTGACAGGTAAGCAAAGAACACTTAAATTCTCACCAGATCAAGCTGTTTGAAATTTGTTTCATTGTAATTTCCATTCCATTCAGGTGTTTGAGCGACCTCCGCCTGGTGTTCGGAAAATCATCATCGCCACCAATATTGCAGAGACCAGCATCACCATCGATGACGTCGTCTATGTTATCAACATGGGGAAGGTGAAGGAGCACAACTTTGATACCAAGAACAACATCAGCACCTTGAAGGCAGAGTGGATCAGCAAGGCCTCGGCTCGCCAGAGAAGGGGCAGGGCTGGCAGGTACGGTGAAGGTAGGGGAGGGGGTGGAAGGACATGAAAGATGTTAACCTGTTGGAGACTAAGTACGAGATATCTCGGGCTGGGGTCTATGGAGAATACATGTTATAGCAAAATCCAAGCGTCTCCAACATGTTTACATATTGTAGACTTTTCACATGATTACGAGATAAAAGATAAAGGTTGTATTATGTTTTCTGTAGTGAGGTTATAACAATGAGTCTTTACTAGGGAAAGTTTATTTTCAAAAGTCAGATGCTTTTTAACTCGTAACTTGCCAATGTTGACTCAGGTCAACCTGACCTAATGATGATGATGGTAATGATTATGATCATAAGTAGGATGGATGATGGGTGATGATGATGATGATGATGATGATGATGATGATGATGATGATGATGATGGTAATGGTGATGAAGATGATGATGATGGTAATGATGATGATTATAATGATGTAGGATGGTGATGATGATGCTAATGGTAATGATGATGATCATCATGATCATGAGTATGTTGATAGCTAGTCTGACTGCCAGACCATTATTCTGGAATCAACAGCCAAACCTGTCTTCAGTATAATAGTCTGGCAGAAGTGGCACATTTCTAGTTACATAAAAAAATACACAAAAATAGCCATCCCAGTGAAGATTTATTTAAGATCTTATCTGTTAGGGCTGCACTGATGTAATATTAGCTGATGCCTGAGGCAAGAGCCACATGGGCTCACTGCTTACCTCCCAAGACCAGGCAGTACTAGTGTACAGTACTAATAAGTGATGGACACCTTCAGTCCAGAACAGGTGGTATAAATAAGTGTTTGTATAGTTCCCAGGCCCTTATCTTATCACTGTAATTAGATCTTTACGCCGGCTTAGTTCTTAAATTGTTACTGTGGTAAAGAGAGTCAGAAAAAATGCCTATACAAAGCAATGGTAGTTTATGGACTTTACTGGATCTTTGAGGACATTTTGCCAGAAAAACAAAACGATAAGTTAAAAGCCTACACACCGTATTCATTCGGACGTGGATGTCCCCCTACTTCTCAGGGGTGGAGTCTGAAATTCAGACTAGTTGATAGCAGTTATGATGACAATGTGAGTAAACTACTATTACAGTATGGTGAAACAAAACTAACAGGTTTGACAATATTGTCCCTTGCATGTTAGGGTTTTCCATAATGTAGAATACAGAAAGGGGAGTGTTACCATGTCTACAGTTAGCTCAAGGCGTCATTGATAAGGAGGACTTCCAGCTACTGTATGACGGTTATGATCATGATGATGATGATGATGGAGGTGGTGATGATGATTATGATGATGGTGATGAATACAATGATGGTGATGATGATGAGGATGATGATGACAATGGTTGTTATAATGATGATGATCATGATCATGATGATAGCAATAATGATGAGAGTCAACTACTGTTACAGTGTATGATACATCACCAACAGGTTTTACAATATCGTGGTCTTGACTTGTATTTTTGTCTTGTCCATAATTTAGAGTACAGAAAGGGGAGTGTTACCATGTCTACAGTCAAATCAAGGCATCGTTGATGGAGGACTACCAACTCCCTGAGATGCAGAGAACTCCACTGGAGGAGCTGTGCCTCAACATCAAGGTAACCAGGCGATAGATGATAGAAGATCTGAAGATGGGAATATGAGATGAGGAAAAATGTCAATGAAAGATTGCTTATATCAAAGCTCCACACTAACTTTTGGGGGCTGGTCGCCCGATTGGGCAAGCAAACCTTTTGATTTTATTCATTAAGTTGCTCGAACAAAAATTTTACTTGCTCAAGTGAACGAAATGCTTGTCAATCATGTTACTTTTGAGATAGTACTAAGTGTTTTTATAGATTCTACACAATTGTAATTTACACAAAATTGAATTTGAAATTTCAGTGGCTGGGATGTCCAGGGAATACATTAGACCAAGGATTTGGCCGCGGATGAAATTGCCTCCCCTGAACATGTACGCCAGGTACGCTACTGATGGTCATGTAATAGGGATGACAAGAAGATACAAATTTTATAATACGTGTAAAACATTAAAGTGATAGGCTAACATTGTGGAGCTTCAGTTTAAGAAATTGTCAAATTTTGATATCTGAACTACAAAGTAGTGTTCATATGGACAAATAAACACCCTAGAATAAAAAAGTTTGGAAAGTTACACTGCCAATGGCAAGTTATGCATGAATAAACAATTAAAACTCAGGGCGAGTTCAAAAAGCCTAGGTGTACACACAGTAAGTCTATGGGAGAAAATGGGCAGGTGAATCCAATCAACTTAGGATTTTCACTTTTTTAAAGCACTAAATAATCATTTTGAAATACAATTTTTTCAGGGCATCATTTTTAGACCTTATCAAAGACAATGGTAGCATGGGGAATCATGTAGCTCAGATTTTTTTAATTGTGGTAAACGTTAGCCAATACCTTTAAAGATACACTGTACATGTAGCTTACAAAGATGGAAACAATTGCTCAGATGATTATGATGATAATGAAGATGTTGATTGTTCCATAGAGAAGTATCTATGCTCGTTAACGTTATCACATTACACCACATTCTCTAGAGGTAATCCCAGTTTTTCCTTTTTTTCAGACCCTCAAGCTTGGTAGGATTGTTCCATTCATCAGTAAAGCAATGCAGCCACCAGACATGGAGGCCATTGTACTGGCCATCAAGAGTCTGAAGCAAATGGTATGTATTTTACTGCATTGTCGGTCCACATGCTGAATGGGAATAGTGCCCTCTTTTGACCCAAATTACATACCTGCCAACTGTCCCGATTTTTCCCGGGCAGTTCTGGTCTTATTACAGTAACTAAGCGGTGCGTTCAACAACAAAAACGTAGATTAAAATAAGAATAGAACATTTATGACCAAAATAAATGAAACTACCGAACCAAGTGCATTGGTTACTATAGTGATTTTAATGCAACGCCCAAATTGTAATGCAAATGCCGTGTTTACATTCACTGGTGAGTGCCGGAACAAAAGGTTTGTTTCATGCATAATTTTTCTCATAAGAAAACTTTTGGTTCAGCTGTTTCAAATATTTTTCTCATTCGCACTCTAATCTCATTTTTTTTAATTATGTAAACTTTTTATTGTTTACTGTACCGCCTAATAACTGTAATAAGACAGGAACTGCCCTGGAAAAATCGGGACGGTTGGCAGGTATGAAATTATACACCCACCACCCGCAGACGAAGTCTGGAGGGTGCATTAAGCGTTGCACCTGTCCATCCCTCCTTCCGTCCATCCGTCCTCTGAATTGGTTTCCGCATGATAACTTTAAAAGTATTTGACAGATTTTAGCAATTTTGGTGTGTTGATAGATCACACAAAAATACAGGTCAAGTTTGAATTTGGATTCAGCAGGTCAAAGGTCACAGATTATTATACATGCTAATTGCTTTCCGTATGATAACTTAATAAATATTAGATGGATTTGGATAATATATGGTGTGTACATTGATGATACTAAAATACAATTCAAGTTCAGATTTGGAGTCTGCAGGTCAAAGGTCATAGCTCATGCAAATTGGTTTCCACATGATAACTCAATAACAAATGCTTACTACAGTGTAATCGTGTTGAGCGGGGGTATCCGTGTCCTGTGGAAACAGCAAATTTCAAGTTTACAATACATAGTAAACAGCCTTGGTTCTCTTGGGCAACAAGTTAAAATGGAACGTTAAATTTTTGGGTGTGTATCACAGTACGCCAATTAAATGTTGAATTGTTCCTCTCCTATCTTTGCTAGCATGCCCTGGATGATGATGAAGAGTTGACCCCCCTGGGATACCACCTATCACGTCTACCAGTTGAGCCTCGTATCGGGAAGATGATGCTGTTTGGGGCCATGTTCTCCTGCTTGGATCCTATCCTCACCATAGCGGCCTGTCTCGGATGGAAGGATCCCTTCATCATCCCACTGGTAATTAATGTAATCAATTAAAAGTAATGGTGATGATGGTGGTGGTGATGATGATGCTGCTGCTGATAGTGATGGTGATGACAGTTATGATGATGATAATGGTGTAAATGTCAATTTGATAGTGATAGTGTTAATGATGATGATGATGTTTGTGTGTGTTTGTCATCCCTGTTTGTTATTCTATAACAATGACTGTGAATTTATGCTTTGTTATGCCTCCGCCCCGTAAGGGAGCCGGAGGCATTATGTTTTCGGGTTGTCCGTCCGTACGTCCGTACGTCTGTACGTCTGTGCGTCCGTGGGTCCGTGCGTCCGTGCGTCCGTGCGTCCACACTTTCTTGTGAACAAGATTACTGAAGTACCGCTGGAGCGATTTTAATGATACTTGGACCAAGGATAGACCACTAGGCAAGGATGAATTGATTAGATTTTGGGACAAATCCTTCAAGGGTCAAAGGTCAATGAACTTTGTCCTAAAATGCCATTTTCTGCCTATAACTCCAGTTAGGAGTGTTCACTGTTGATATAATTTGGTGGTTATGTTAAAAAACAAAAGGCAAATATTTTGGTAGAGTCACGGGTTCAAAGGTCAAGGTCAAGGGTCAAAGGTCAATGACCTTTGTCCCAAAATTCCAGCCTAAGGAGTGCTCACTGTTGATGTAATTCGGCGGTTAGGTTCAAAACTAAAAAAAAAACTAAAATAAGGCAAATATTTTGGTAGAGTCACAGGAGTCAACAGTCAGGGTCAAGGGTCAAAGGTCAATGAACTTTGTGCCAAACCTATAACTTCAGTTAGGAGTGCTAACTGTTGATATAGTTAGGCAGTTAGCTCCTACGTATTGGGCGCACTGGGCGGAGGCATACCCATCGACTGCGCACAGTCAAACTTCTCTAGTTTTGTTTTGTTTTATTTTTATTGGAAATTTTGTGGAAATAAAACTTGAACTTGATCTTGAACTTGATGATAATGATGATTATGATAATGGTGGTGGTGATGATGTTGATGGTGATGATGATGGTGGTGGTGTTGATGGTGATGGTGATGATGATGGTGGTGGTGTTGATGGTGATGGTGATGATGATGGTGGTGGTGATGATGTTGATGGTGATGGTGATGGTGATGATGATGATGATGAGTGGTGATGATGATGTTGGTGGTCATGATGAGGAGGAGGAGGAAGAAGAGGAAGAAGATGATGATGATGATGATGATGATGTTGATGTGATGATGATGATGATGATGGTTATGATGATGAGCCCCGTATAGGGAAAGTGATGCTTTTTAGAGTCATGCTCTCCTGCGTGGATCCCAGCCAGACAATGGCAGCCTGTCTGGGCTGGAAAGACACCTTTATCATTCTGCTGGTAATAATTGATGATAATGAAATAAGTATAATAGTAAACATATTAATGATGATGATGATGACGGTGATGATGATGATGATGATGATGGATGGTGGTGATGGTACCTCTGATGATGATGGTGATGATTATAGTGATGATGGTGATGACGGTAATGACGGTAATTTGATGATGATGATGGTGGTGATGATGTTGATGATGGTGGTGGTGGTGATGATGATGATGATGATGATGATGATGATGATGATGATAGTGATGGGTGAAGGGGATGATGATGATTATGATGATGCTGCTGCTGATTATAATGGAAGTTTATGATGATGATGGTAATGATGATGCTTCTGTTGCTGATGATGATTGTTATGATGATAATAATGGTGATGATGGTAATTTGATGATAATAGTGATGATGATGATGATGATGATGATGATTGGTGATTAAGATAAGTGATGATAACGATAATGATGAGGATGAAGAGGATGATGATGGTGAGGAGGAGGAAGAGGAGGAGGAGCTGATGATGATAATGAGGATGATAATGAGGATGATGATGATGATGATGATGAGTGCCATTTCGGGAAGATGATGCTGTTTGGGGCCATGTTCTGCAGCTGCCTGGATCCAATCCTCACTCTCTGCTTTGATGATGCCAGAGGCTTAATGTTTTCAGGTTGTCCATTTGGCTGTCCGTCCGTACGTCCCCATGATCTCACTGTTGCGATATATGGAAAACCGCTGGGTTGATCTTAATCATACTTGGCCCAGGCATCCACCATGAGGTGACGTGATTAGAATTTGAGCAGAGTCTGCATTGGCTCAAAGGTCAAAGGTCAATTAACTTTACTCAAATCGGCATATTTCAGGGTTAAAGCCACTTGCTAACATTTACCACAGTTAAAAAATGTGAGCTACATAATCCTCCATGCTACAAGTGTCTTTGATAAGGTCTAAAACTGAAGACCTGAAAAAAATTGTATTTCAAAATGATGATTTAGTGCTTTAAAAAAGTGAAAATCTACAAGCATTCAAATTGACTGGATTCCCCTGCCCATTTCCTCCCATAGACTTACTGTGTGTAGATCTAGGCTATTTTATCATCCACCGGAGTGGAAATTGTTTATTCGTGCATACCTTGCCACTGGCAGCATAACTTTCCAAACTTTTGTATTCTAGGGTGTTTATTTGTCCATTTCAACACTACTACATATGTAGCTCAAATATCAAAGTTTGACAATATTTTAAATTGAAGCTCCACAATGTTAGCCTATCACTTTAAGTACAGCCAGTGGACTGAACATTCTATGGTTTGTACCACACCGGACTGATTGTCACGTTTTCTTGTAAACACGCAGGGCAAAGAGAAACTAGCCGATGAAAGACGGAAAGTGTTGGCCAACGGCACGTGCAGTGACCACCTGATGGTATGTAATGCCTTCACAGGCTGGGAAGATGCTAGGGCTCATGGGAGATCAGCCGAGAACTCGTACTGTTGGTCTAACTTCCTGTCAATTAGTACCTTGAATGTAAGTATGCAAGAAATTTCTTTGTTTCAAATTTTGTGATTTTGTAAGGGAGTCTTTCAAATTTGCATGCCAATACATGCCATAAACAATGAATAATGTTTAAATACTTTGCTGTGGACATATTTGATAAAGGAAATTGTTTCCTCATTGGAAGAAAGTTTTGAAATGAGCAATGTATCTGCCAAATTTGAATTCATGAGAAGATATTTTGTTATTTAACTTTATCATCATTATGTCATCGTGTAAAATCATCATCTTATATATCAGCCCCTCGGGAAAATAGTTAACAGTCAACGTAACCGAGGGCGTCATAGTTTCAAACAGAGACTCTCAGAACAGGATATATTTGTTTTATATCCATCATCGAATGAACCGGGAAATTACACAAAGGAAAGAAAAAGGAAAATGAACTGTACTTACGGTACCCCTATCAGTAAGTGTGTGTCGCACGGCATACAGGTGTGCGATATTTTTACTTGCGGTACGGATAGGGATTCAATTCCATTAATATATACTCTAGTTAGTCGAGTACCAATTTCATAAACCTATAAAACACTAATTTAATCCTCATTCTTATTTTGACTATATTTCTAACTCAAACTCGACGAACTTAACCCAGAATTAATTTTAAACTTTGCCAGACTTCCATACGGGTGTACCACGCTATAATGTCTTTCACGCGCACAGAAAAAAATAGCGTACGGTACATGTGTTTATACACACGATTTATTCAGCTTTTGAATTTAAGCAAATCGCGAACCCGCTGTCTGACGCCCTCTATTGTTGAAATTACGATGTACTACCCCATGCTTTGATGTACTATCCCATGCCTATGAAAGTACTATCCCATGCTTTGATTTACTATCTCATGCCTATGAAAGCACTATCCCATGGGTTTGAATTACTCTCTCCCAGACTCACAGAATAGTGTGTTTATTTTTGAACATGTGACATGCTCTTGACCAACCAGAATGCAAGAAACTTACAATGAGGGATATAATATTAATTTTTATAGGAAAAAAAATCTTGTTTTATTTCTTTCACGGAACACCTGTATACCCTGTATTGCTATACTTAAGTGCCAGTATATTTTGCTAATTTAAGTGAGTTTAATGGCTGGAGAATCAGACAGCTTGTATTATTTTTCAAGTTCTTTGTCATTAACTCATAGCTTGCCAAAATTGCACATCTGCACCAATACTACACTTTAAGTCCATAGAGATTTAAATTCCCTGGCATGTTAAGAGCTAATGTCTGCATGTTCCTGTTATCATAGTCGTAGCAACTGCAGTCATATTACCAGGATATTGCTATCATGGTTCTTGCTGTTACTATTTTCAGCTATTTTGTTTGACTGTCTATAATCCTTTAATTTCCTCTCTCTTGCATCTTCCAGATGCTGGATAAGATGAAGGGTCAGTTCTGTGACCTCTTGCATAACCTTGGTTTCATCACGGACAGATCTCCCAAGCATCCCGCAGCCAATAGGAATTCAGGTACAATGAAAGTTAATTACTTTTGTCATTTATATTGCTTCAGAAATAAAAAGTATTTTCACAGGTTATGTCTCTACCATGAAGTGGAACCAGAGGCATTATGCCTTTCAGGTCATCCTTCCATCAGTCTATCTAACTATCTAACTGTCCATCTGTTCTGTGAATACATCTGTCCATCTGTCCAACCATCCATCATCTATCTATCCATCTATTCATCCATTTGTCTTGTCCTTCCATCCATCCATCTGCCATCCATTTTGTGCATGCTTTCATGAGTAACTGTCTTTGTTTTTCCCATCATAATATGGAGTTTGACAGAAGCCCGTACCTGAATGTAAAAAATTGAGTAACCAATTGTTAAAAGCATTTTGAGGAAATGATACGAATAATTGATTATACAATTAATAAAATACTGTAGATGCTAAATATTTTGCAGTGGTGTAATTTTCACAAATTCCATGACTAAACAACAGTAAATTAAACTCTGACAAATTCTTTATCTTGTAGCTAAATTTTAAAAATGTAAAATATATTTACCTCTTAAAGGCTGTAGTCTGTGTTGCTATCCAATCCCCCCCCCCCAAAAAAAGATGACTTATTCTTTGTTACTAGAATTCCCACCAAATAGCACTACTAAATCTAGGCACAAATGCTAATTAGTAAATTGAATAATTGTTAAGTAATTTGAGTGATTAATTCATTTTGATAATTGATTCTGTTCCAAACAGAGAACATCCAGCTGTTGAAGGCTGTCCTCTGTGCAGGTATCTATCCCAAGATAGCCTACGTCTACAAGGTGTCTTTCAAACAGAGAAGAGGCAAACCCATGTGAGTTTCTTTTTGCACTCTTACCACTTTCATATTGACTTTGGAAGCAGAGTTATTCTGTAGTTTAGATGGAGTTACTCTGTTCTGGAGGGCAGTATAAAAATTCTGAAAATCTTCTGATCTAGGTTCAAAGTGGCATACTTGACCATCTTTAAAAAGATGGTTACAAACGGAGTAACTCCTTTAACTCCTTACCACAAGTTCGGTATTGGATTATCATTATTATCTTGTGTGTGTTTACATTTCCTGTCACAACATCAGCAATGAGTTGAGCCATACAAATGGTGCAAACTCGCATGCCAACCATAGAAAAGGGTGCGGATACACCGCTGCGATGCTTGCAAGTATGAAAGGTGGCGTGAAGTCTGTCTAGAATGAAAGCGTATCAACTTATGAGCTCCATACCTCTGTAGAGGAAGAGTGGGAATTAAGTGCTATTTTCAACTCAGTAACAAGTTTCTCAAAACATTCACTGATTCAGTTCACTGTCTTGCAGCAAATTATGAATAACAACCTTCGTAAAATTTACAAAATATACACATTGCAGTAAGCATTTTACCAACACAACTTTAATAGGATTGATGAAGAAATATGGGATTTTAGTGTGAGTTGTTTGTACCCAACCTTGAACTTGCAGTGACAATGTGCCATCATCAGTGGATTAATTGTGTTCTAGCAAAGAACATTGAAATAAAAAGGACAAGGTTATTAACAGCCAGGTAAAGTAATTCTGTGGAATTGCCCCAACCTTCACTTGTAATTAAAGATGTTTGAGGATAGAATAACACTAACAATCAACAGCAGTACCTTAAGAAATTAAAACTCTTGCCTTCATGAAGCTATGACTGACCAGCAAATATGTGTATCATCTTCTGTTATGAACACTCAAGATCCCCCTCCCGACCCTCACCTTCTCACTCAATAGGGGGTGTACACCTGCATTTTTTCCTTGTTTTAAACACACCTCATGCATGTATCTCAGAATGAAATAATTTGTTACTTTCTTCTTTGTCTTCTCCTTATCCTCCTTCTCCTCCTCCTTCTTGTCATCCGTCTTTGCCTCAGCCCCTCCCTCCTCCTCCAACTCCTCCTCCTCCAACTCTCTCGTCCCCCTCCTCCTCCCCTCTTCTCCTTTCTTCCTCCTCATGACTCCTCCTCCTCCTACTCCTCCTCTCGCTCCATCCTTCCTCTCCTCCTTCTTCTTTTCTTCTTCTCTTCTTCTTCTCTTCTCTTTTCTTCTTTCTTCTTCTTCTTCTTCTTCTTCTTCTTCTTCCGCTTCTCTCCTCTCTCATCCTGCCCTTCTTCTTCGCTCCTGCTTACTTCTTTTTCACTCTCTACTTCAGACTTATTGTAAACTATTCCTCCCTCTATCTCTGACTTAAAGACACAGCTAAACATTGTGGAGCTTTCAGAATTGAAAAAATTGTCAAACTTTGGCGATTCTGACCTACATAGTATTGTATTTGAATGGATAAATAACACGATTCCCTAGAATAAAACAAGTTTGGAAAGTGTATGCTGCCACTGCGCAGAGATATGAATGAATAACAATAGTACTCGGACGAACAAGAATAGCCTAGATCCACACACAGTATTAGTGTATGGAGAAATGAGTTAGGTGAATCCGGTCACTTACGATTTCCACTTTATTATGCCTCCGCAACGAAGTTGCCGAGGCATATGTTCTTCGGGTGTCGTCGTGCGTCGTGCGTCCGTCGTCGTCCGTCCGTTACGCGGATCTCTTACCGCCGAGTATGGAACCCGCGATCGGATTTTAAGATGTAAGGACCAGTATGCACTATGAGGCCCACATGAACTGATTAATTGGAGGGCTGAAGGTCAAAGGTCAAAGGTCTACGGCGCCTTAAATATGTCTGATTTGGGCTCGTTACCGCGATAACATTGAGACGTGCTGTCGGATTGTCATGTATATTTGGGTTAATGTATGTTTAATGAAGGCACCAATGAACTGATGTAGATTTGTGGCTGAAAGGTCAAACTCGGTCAAAGTCACCAGGCCTTAAATCATTGTCCTGATTGGGGCTCGTACCGGCGCAATAATTAAGAACCCCAATCGGATTTGATTATGTTACTAGACCAAGTAATGTACTATAGCACCCAATGACTGCATTAGATTGTGCGAGGCTGAAAGGTAAAGGTCAAAGGTCACCGTGCCTTAAATATGTCTATTTGGGCTCGTTCGCCGCGATACTTGAGAGTGGTTGGTCGGATTGTGATGTAACTGGGGAATATGTATTGATGAGGCACCCCAAATGAACGTGATTTAGATTTTGGGGCTGAAAGGTCCAAGTCAAAGCGTCACTGGGCCCTTAAATAATCGATTTGGGCTCGTTAACCGCGAGTAACTTGAGAACCCTGATCGAAATCTGATGTTAACTAGGCACAAGTTGTACTATGAGCCACCAATGTTAACTTGAATTAAATTTTGGGGCCTCAAAGGCAAAGGTCACCGGGCTTAAATCGTCTGATTTTGGGCTTCGTTACGCGATACTTGAGAGTGGCTGGTCGGATCTGTGATGTAACTTGGGTGAAGTATGATTTATATGAGCACCAATAAAACTGATTAGATTTGGCAGGCTCAGAAGGTCCAAAGGTCACCGAGCCTAAAATATGTCTGATTTGGGCTCGTTACCATGAACTAGAAGGTCCTGTCCGATTTTTATGTATTTGGTGAACGTATGTCATTATGAGCACAAATAAACTGATTAGATTTTGGAGTACCAAAGTCAAAGGTCACCGGCCTATAAATACATGTCTGACTTGCGGCTCAATTACTGTCAGTGATAACTTGAGTATGACTTTTCCAGATTTTGATTATGCTTGGAGAAGTATCTATATATAAGGCACCAATTTACTGGATTCATTTTTGAGTTGAATAAGTCAGACGGTCAAAGGTCCACCGGGACCTAAAATATGTCTGATTTGGGGCTCGTTACGCGATAACTCTGAGACGGCCTTAAATTGGCATTTTACTGTAACTTGGTCAAAGGTCACATGGCTTACTCATTATGGCTTATTCATTATTAATTGTCTGGCTCATCGCGTAATTGAAGCTTTTCAAATTACATCAATTGGATGGAGGTGCGGGCAGCGGCTTGCGGAGGCATAAACCCATTCGACTGCGCCAGTCGAACCTGCTCTTAGTTATAGCAATAAATGATCATTTGAAATACTAATATTTTCAGGACTTCATTTTTAGACCTTATCAAAGACACTTGGAGCATGGAGGTTTATTTAGCTCGCATTTTGTTTAACCATGGTCAATGTTAGCCTGTTGCTTTAATTATAAACCATAGCTCTTGACTCTTCAGAGAATATTATAAATTTGGGATTATGAATCTTTCATGATCTGGTTTAAAATCCTACTAATTTTTAGTGTGTATTAACTTTAGCCCCCCTAAAATTAGGACTGCGGAAGATGGCCGTGTCCAGATACATCCCAAATCAGTGAATGCAACAGAGACAAACTTCACCAGCAAGTGGCTGCTGTATCATGTAAAGCTGAAGTCCTCCAGTGTGAGTAACACAACCTCAATGTTATGGTTGTAGCACAAAAATGTGGTGGAGGTGGTGGAGATAGAGATGGTGTGGTGGTAGAGATTAGGGTTGCAAAATTCCCGGGAATTTTCAGAGCGGAAAATTTCCATGGGAATTTTCGGCAACTTTCTATATTTCTGTACATTTAGCATTTGAATTTCAAAATTAAAATAATTATTCATCTAATATCAGGAATGTTGTGATATCAAAATATTTACTGTAAAGAAAGATAAACTAACAGGAATAAGTTATGAAAGATTTTGGAGTGACTGTCAGTTCTTGCCAGCCAATTAGATCACACTTGTGATGGCCGTGAGCTAACCTAACTTGACTGATTCATGCTGTCTGACGCGTATGCATGCACTTTTTGAACCAATAAGCACCTCCGCCATATGGCTGTTTTGGCAATCTTTATTGAGGGAACAAATTCGCGAAGACGTAAAATTAACAGAAAGTAACTAATTGATAGGGCCTTGCTGAGGGTATAAGTGTCACACAGTATTCCTACCCCTTATTTAAGCTAGCTTTATCACTGTGTATCTTAATTCTCACAACTGTCGGTGATAGTCACTATGGCAACTTATTCCTGTTTCTGTTAGTTGCCATCTTCCTTTATCACAAATAAGAAAGGAGATGTAACAATGTGAAATCAAACAGTGATTCATGTTTGTTTTAGTTCAATCATGAAACATTACAAATAACTTGGCTTTGTTTGCTATGTGTGCATATCATCTCAACCAGCCAAACTTCTGATACACACCAGCTTGATGCGAAAGTACAATCCAACTCTTACGTACATGTATACTCAAAATTGTGAATTAAAAAAAGACAGACAGGCCCACTCCACTCTTTGAAATAGATTTAGACATTTCAGTGGATTTTTTTCACTTCATGCACATGCACTGCACACATTTTACGTTACAATTTGAGATCAGACAGATAACATCATTTAAACTGCAGTGTACATCTCATCCTTACATTTGTAATGTGTGTAGTGTCATTTGGGCTGATTTTTCTTCACGAAAGGCCCAGGCAAGCCAAAAGAGAGGCAAAAAAATATATTTTGCGTATGAAGCAGTGCTATAGAACAGACTGCTAATGACATTTTCCAAAAATGAAATAATTTATCATTAAATTTGATAAGAATGAAAATTCCCAAAATTCCCAGTCCATTGAAAATTCCCGAAACTTTCCATGGAAAGTTTCCAAAATTCCCGAAACTTTCCATGGAAAGTGTCCAAAATTCCCGGAAAGTTTCCGATCCTTTGCAACCCTAGTAGAGATGGTGTGGTGGTGCTGGTGATGCTGGTGATGGTGGTGGTGGTTGTAGAGGTGGTGGTGGTGGCACCTGGTGTAGGTGGTGGAGTTAGTGGTGATGGTGGTGGTGGTAATGGTGGTGGTGGAAGTGGTGCTGATGGTGGTGGTGCTGGAGGTGGTAGTGGAAGTGGTTGAAGTGGTGGTGGTGAAAGTGGTAGTGGCGTATGGTGGTAGTGATGATGGAGCTGGTGGTAGTGGTAATGGTGGTGGTGGTGGTGGTGGTAGTGAAGGTGACAGTGGTGGAGATGGTGGTCCTGGTGGTGGTGGTGGTGGTGGTGGTGTACATGTAGGTGGTGAAGGTGGTGGAGTTGGTGGTGGAGGTGGTGGTGATGGTGGTGGAGGTGCTGATGGTGCTTTCGGTGCTGGCGCTGGTGATGGTAGTGGTGGTGGTGGTGGTGATGGTGGTGGTGGAAGTGGTGGTGGTGATGATGGAGGTGGTGGTTGTGATGGTGACGGTGGGATTGTTGTCAGTTTTTAGTAATTGTTAGTTGTGTTGGTGATGATGATCATAATGACAATGATCATCCCATTCCTGGATAAAAGAGACTTGTGCCATACTGTGCAATAAGATAACTAACACAAACTCTATTGTTAATTATCTTCAGGTCTTCCTCCACGACACCTCCATGGTGGAGCCCTACCCGCTTCTCTTTTTCGGAGGCAAGATTTCTTGGGATGAAGAGGATGGCTATGAGACTGTCTACGTGGATGATATTGTCAAGTTTCACTGCTCCCAAGCAACGGCTGATTTAGTTATCGTGAGTGGCAAGCCATTTTAAATATATTTTATTCTAAATCTAGAGTGCTTTTAGTTTCACCTGTGCGATTATCTAGTTGTATAAGTTCTGACTGCTTCCCTTGAGGACAACTCCTCGGGGACATCTCCCACCTATCCTGTTCGCTGAAGGACAAATTTCCCCAAGGACAAGTCCAACGAGGACAACTCTCTCAGAGGATAACTCCCCAAGGACAACTCCCTGGGAGGAATTTAACAATGTTTCAAGTTTTAAAAATTTGGGGTGTCATTCAGAGGAATAATCCTCGAGGGAGTTGTTCTAAGAAGGAGTTTATCTCGTGGGCCAGGTCCCCTTGGGGAGTTGTCAGGTGATAGTTGTCCTCTGAGAGTTGTCCTCCAGGGGGGTTGTTAGGTGGGAGTTGTCCTCTGGGGATGTTGTCTGATAGGAGTTGTCCTCTGGAGAGTTATAATGTGGAAGTTGTCCTCTGGAGAGTTATAATGTGGAAGTTGTCCTCTGGGGAGTTGTCAGGTAGAAGTTGCCCTCTGGGGAGTTGTCCTCTGGAGAGTTGTCAGATAGGAGTTGTCCTCTGGAGAGTTATAATGTGGAAGTTGTCCTCTGGAGAGTTATAATGTGGAAGTTGCCCTCTGGGGAGCTGTCTGGTAGAAGTTGTCCTCTGGGGAGTTGTCAGATAGGAGTTGTCCTCTGGAGAGTTATAAGGTGGAAGTTGTCCTCTGGAGAGTTATAATGTGGAAGTTGTCCTCTGGGGAGTTGTGCTGATAGGACTTGTATAAACCATAATTTTAGTTAGGGGACCAAGAAGTCACAGTGTGTGGACAAAACCAAAAAAAATAGAAAAGAAAAGGCTCCATATGTCATGTACAAGTTGTTTTTTTTGGGGGGGGTGGGGTGGGGGAGGGTGTTTCTAGGCAGAACAATACTCACATAAATCATTAAAGATTACTTGATTAAAAAATAAAGAATTAGGTCACCTTCTACTTTAGGTTCTGGCTTTGCAGTACGGTGACTTTGCATTGGGTGAGAGTATTGTTTAAGAACAAGAATATCAAAAGAAACTTTGCGATCATTCTATTAGAAAATCAAAAGTTAACCAATAAAAAAAATACAAATGATTAAAGGGGTTTCACTATTTGGACTGGTTTTTCCCATCTCCAGAAATTGCGACAAGAGTTGGACGGCGTACTGGAACAGAAGATCACCAATCCAGGAGTGACCAACTGGCAACAAGACACTCACGAAGGAAAGGTGATGAGAGCCATCGTTGACCTGTTGGTGATGGAGGCTAAGGAGTCCCAAGATCTCAATGATGACTATGATGATGATGATGACTATGATGATGCAAGGGATGCAGGAAACATGAGAGCTGGTAGAAATAACGAGGACTATGATGATAATCCTGGTGGAAGCAATTGGAGGTCGAACACTCATCAACCCTCAGCAAGAGCTGCTAGGAACTATGATGGCAATGACGATAATCCTGGTAGGAGTAATTGGAGGTCAAACACTCATCATCACAGACAGTTTGGAGGAAATGATGATGGTGATGACTTTGGTGGTAATGATATGCACTATGGACAGCAAACAGATGGTGGTAGATCTTGGAATAGGTCTCAAGATGGTACCAGAGATGCAGGTGGCGCAAGAAGTTCAAGAAGCTGTGATGATGGTCCTGATAATAGGAACTGGAGGACTAACACAAGTCAGCAGAGACAGTATGATGATGATGATGGGCAACGTAATAGATACTGGAGCAAATCTCAAGATGCATATGATGATGATGATTCTGATAATGGTGGTAAAAGAGATTGGCTTAAGACCAAAAGTGTAGGGAGCTATAACAACAGTTTGTGGTAGTAGCATTTAGAGGCTGATCATCTAGAAGTTATTCCCAGAGGCAGTGATGAGGATGAGGATGATGATAATGATGATGATAGTGATGATGAAGGATGAAGTATGTAGGAGTGTAAATGTAAATTCATGGATTCATGGGAAATGGATTAAAAGGTTATGGATGGTGGTGATGATGATTGGTAATGCTGATGATGATTGGTAACGATAATGATGATGATTGGTAATGATGATGGTGGTGGTGATGATAATGATGATGGTGGTGATGATGATGGAGAATGAAGGATGTAGGAGTGTAAATGTTGATGATAGATGGATTCATGGGTATTATTTGGTTAATAAGGTTATGGATAATGATCATGATGACGGAAACGATGATGATGACGACAACTATGATAAAGAAAATGATACGTATAACACTATCGTAGAGAACAATTTGCTTCCAATACAAGTGCATCCTGGTTGAGCTCTGATTGGCAATGCAGTGCCAACAACACCATTATTATTGACGATATTGGCACAAAACAGTGGATACATACCAAAGACAGTGAGATAAATACAAAAGTTGAGTGTTATTGATTATGATCATAGGTATATGTGAGATGCTCACCATGAGAACCACTGATAATTATGAGGTAATCTGCCAAAAGTGGTAGACTGCAGCCTAATACCCATAAGTAAGACCTTTCTTGTCTGTGTATGGAACCAGTGGGTGCACTCACAGGACTTTGTCTTATTTTAATATTATAAAGTTTGATATACCCATTATATGCCTTCTTTCAACCGAGACAAATTAAATTCATATCAGACTGATAATTTAATTACTGTGTATGCAATACATTTTGCAGGCCCTGTTTTAACTTTGCAAATGCACTATCATTTGACAGAATAATATTGGAAAAGAATTTATTGTTGACTGTACTCTGTGCTACAAGGCTGCAGGTACTGCTTGTGTAACTAACATGCAGCACGTTTTAATCATTGGAAAGCATGTAATTTGTTACATATGAAGAGTTTGATCACAAAACAGGTTAACTCCATTTTCCAACAAAATTCAGTAATTAATACGAACACATTTACCACCTACATACCTCTCCACAGTATGAAATAGCTTGCAAAAAATGCATTTTCCTCCAAAGTTACTCAAGTGGAGTAACTTTAGCAAACTATTTTGCGATTAAACTCTTCATAATTATACAACTCCAGGGTTACAGCTGGACAGAGTGAGGGTCCAAAGGTTCAGTAGATCAACTATCAAAAGAGTCTAAACCAACTATCAAAAGAGTCTAAACCAACTATCAAAAGGGTCTAAACCAACTATCAAAAGGGTCTAAACCAACTATCAAAAGGGTCTAAACCAACTATCAAAAGAGTCTAAACCAACTATCAAAAGGGTCTAAACCAACTATCAAAAGGGTCTAAACCAACTATCAAAAGGGTCTAAACCAACTATCAAAAGGGTCTAAACCAACTATCAAACGGGTCTAAACCAACTATCAAAAGAGACTAAACCAACTATCAAAAGGGTCTAAACCAACTATCAAAAGGGTTTAAACCAACTATCAAAAGGGTCTAAACCAACTGTCAAAAGGGTCTAAACCAACTGTCAAAAGGGTCTGATAGACTGGGAATCCTTTAGACGGAGGATCTAATAGACTGATTATCGAATGGGTCTGAGAGACCGATCATCGCAAATGATTCATTTGTCCGATTGCTGAAACGGGTCCAATAGACTGAGGGTCTTTTAGACCGAGGGGGTTTAGACCAAGGGATTTATCGACCAATTATCAAAAAGGGTCTGATAGACTGTGAGTCCTATAAACCGATTATTTAATGGGTCTGATAAGCTGATTAGCGAAAGGATTCAATAGACCGATTACTAAAACGGATCCGATAGACCGAGGGGCCTTTAGACCAAGGATCTGATGGACTGAGGACAATTGTGTGAAAAGTTCAGATTTGTGCCTTGGAATATATTGCCTTCAAAGGAGTTTGTGTCATTAACTCGGTCTATCGGACCCTCGGGACTATCAGACCCTCTGTCTGTCGGACCATTGGCTATCAGACCCTCTGTCTATTGGCCTTTTTTTGATAATTGGAGTACTGGACCCTTTCCTACAATCAATCTGTCAGACCTTTCCTGTACTGGATAACTGGTCTATTGAACCCGTGGTGTATGATAGAACCCACAGTCTATAGGAGTCCCCCCCCCCCACCCCCCACAACTGCGGGGCAATTTGGGATTCATCATGGGCCATTCGTGCCTCCCCTGAGCCTACTGAAATCTTTACTTCTTATGGTGTGAGCATAATTATTTTGTTATTATTATTAATTTAGTTTTTTTTTTTTGGGGGGGGGGGGTTTTGAGGGAGGGGGATGTCAGTTTTCATTCATATCCCCTGTCTGTATTAAATATGACCCATATCAATAAAGCTCGTCAAAATTTTACAAAAAATTACTGGTGAGCTATTGATTTCCAGCTTGTTTGACGTGATGAGAACATATCAGTTAGATATTGAATGAAGTACTGGATCTGGTAGAGGTCGAAAAGTTTCATCATTTGCTAGAGTCACACATCACTATGCGAAGGTGAAGGATGGTAAGCAAGTGTATTATAGTACACAAAACCTTGCACTCTGGACATTTCCAGGTTACACAAACTGCAGGTACTCATTGATATATTCATGATACTTGCCAAATACTTATTTCAATGTACAAGTAATTGTACATAGTAGTAACAGTATAGGGTGCTGATTATACTTGAACACACAGATATACTATTATTAGTCTGGTACAAGTGACTCCCATTAAAACGAAGTCCTTGGGACCGGCAATTTTCTGTCGTATCAAAATTTTGTGATAACAGTGAAATTATATAAAGATATATAGATAATAATTTAGGGACCTGAACTTCTACTTCGTTGTACCAGTGATTTCATTATTACCGTGTTCATTATATCGGGAGTGTACTGTATATCCGTGCTTGAGCAAAACGTGCAGAACAGATAGAAAATAAATATGCAATAATTAGGCAGCTAAGAAGTCTATGAAAACTGTTTATAACATATCCTATGATAAGTTGAAGTAGAAATGTATGTTTATATTGATAATATAGAAAAAAAAACGAGCTTATACTCTGTATTGTAGACTCTTAATCTTTACAAGTACTGAAGCCTTCAAGAACAAAATGATCAGAAACCATCTAAAACGTTGTTTGTATTTCAAGCGAGTTCAACCACAATGAAATTATCATTTTTTTTAGATGTGACAAAACCAACATAGCAACATAGGATTAACGGTAAGCAAACAATAGTTGAAATTTGAATGTTACCGACGGAAACGGAAAGACGACGTCACTAATCGATGCTTACAGGAACGAAACATTTTTTTTTTCCTTGGATGAATTCCCTGTATTTGCCTTGTACATCCTGTTATTTCTGCTATATAATTTTTCATGATACCGCTAGATTGTTATTACAGTACCAGATAGTGCACTGGAGATAGTCTTCAGTCAGACTTGTAATTGTGTGTATTGACTCTCGATGTCCATTGCCCGAATGTGGATGGAAATATGCTGCACTAAAAACTACTGCCAGCATCTTATTTATGAATACAATTAAAGTTGATATTTGCTGAAATGTAAATATAATATGCATTTGACACAAATATTTGTTTGTTCAGGTGTATTTGTCGGTGTATATACCCTCATATGCGTGTTTCCGTAAATTAGCCTGTAGGTCGGTTGTCAATGTATCATATAATTAGCCAGTTGTAAGCTGCATGTAATACTGAACCGAATTGAATTGAAATTCATTTTTCTTGTGCATAAACAAAATATACAAGATGATCATGTAGTACAATTTATAATGGCATATTTCTGTTTACATAAATCATACAATAAAGATACTTGTCATATCAAACAATCACATATACCTAATTCAAATTAGCACACAAATTCATGTACTTACAAATAAAAGTTTGTCATACTTTTCATTTATAAATCATAGAACATAAATATTCTTATATTAAACTGATCACATTGTAATCAACATCGACATAATGATTATAAACTCCTCAAAAAAAGTTTGGAAATCTGAGTTTGATCAGGTATATCTCCTGTTTCGTAGTAATAATCAATGTAAGCTTAGTATCATCGGAAAGATTATTTAATTTTCTTCAAAATGATACCCTACTTGTTATGGTTATGCCATCAGGGAAAGGGCAGTAGTTTAAAATGTGGTGTAAAGTGTAAATTGAAAAGCTGCAAAATGACCAAAGTTCGGTAAGTCACCCAATAATTGTTGTTGTTGATAAGTGAGTTTTCCAATGTCTCTGGTTGTTATGCACTCCAATGAGAATTAACATTGACATCTATTGTAATAAACACCTGCACAAGTAAGCCAAAAAAAAAAAGCAAAACAACCAAGTAAACAAACATGTATGGGCATTTAAAAACTGGACATAGGCATTTAATCTTACAGACCTTTCACCATATTAACACAACAAAGTAAAAAAAAGTGGTAGGGGCTTGATTTGCATGGATTTTCATGTTTATCTTCACATGGATCTTTGATTTCATTAATGTTCATTGATTTTAATGACATGATCAGAGTTCAGTAACTGGTGGACGACCCACGCGCCTGCACCACCCCGTCTTGCACCGCTTCCCCGTGCAGTTGATGAGCTTTGTGATTCGTTGCTGTGGGATGGCATTCCACTCAGACCTGCCAATGTCGTTGCATTTGTGACTCTCTTCCTTACAGCCCGGCTGAGTTGATCCCACAAATGTTCAATGGAGTTGAGGTCTGGGCTGCATGCAGGCCAGTCCATTCTCGTTATGCCCTCTCTTTGAGAAAGTCCATGCAAATCATGCAAGCTCCTGCCACTTTTTTTATCACATTGTGGTGTTAATGTGGTGAAAGGGCCGTGAGACTAAATGTCTCATGCCCAGTTTTTTAATGCCCATACGTGTTTGTTTATTTTTTCTTCACTTTTTGTTGTCGTTGCTTACTTACCTGTGCAGGTTTTTTTCTTTCAGTCCATGTCAATGTTCACATTAGAGTGTATAACAACCAAAGAGACAATGGAAAACTCGCTCATCAACAACAAAAATTGGGTGACTTACCGAACTTTGGTCATTTTGCAGCTTTTCAATTTACACTTTACACCATATTTTAAGATACATGTACTGTCTTGCTGGCATAATCATCACAAATAGGGTATCATTTTAAAGAAAATGTAATAAACTTTCTGATGATACCATGCTTGCATTGGTTATTACTACGAAACGGGAGATATAACCGATCAAACTCAGATTTCCAAACTTTTTTTGAGGAGTTTATATCAACAAATATGTACATGAATGTATTTCATCCAACTGAAATATTCATTTTTCTTTTCATGATTAAAATTATACTATAACAATATCAAAACATAGAAACACACACAAGCAGATATCACAATCAACCCATGATACCACAGATCTTCGAAAAAAATGGATGGAACGTTTAGTGAGGTCTGGGAGGGCAACAACCACTTATAACCCTAAATATTGTAAAGGAACTGTAAAACCCAGTTAAGGTTAACATTTTAGAAATTATATAATTTGGGAAAGAATGGGTTAAATGTATATGGAGGGCTATATGAATGGTTTGGATTGATAATTGAAAACAAAAAAAACAGTGTTCTTGCAGTACATTTCGGTGTGCATACATTCTGCATGGTATATATCTATGCATACAACTGCCCCTTTGACCCTAATCCGCCCCCTAAACGTTTCGCGCAATATGTCTGCTACGCGTGAAGCAGTTGCCACGGCGTTTCATGACTTTTTCTCTCAAATCTCGCGCATTTTTTAAGACCAAATTTGCGATGTCCGAGTACGCGGTTCCGAAGTTACGTAACATTTTTTACTTGCATGTCATCCAAAAAATCGCTTAAAAACGTAATTTTGTGTACAATTTCAATACAAATTGTGTTTTCAGCCAAATTCATAAATGTATGATTATTTTTACTTTTACTGGTTGAAATTAATTAATTTTGTGCTGTTTGTGATCGCAAAAGTGTCCCCGACAAATTTCACCGAAAAAACAAAAGAAAACAAAAGGTCGAAAAAACAATGAAATACATAGGAAATTCATTTTGATTCCTGATTTTTTTTAAGCACATTTGTTAAGAACACTTAAAAGAGTGTCTAGATTAAAAAAATAGCATTGTTGGAGCTTTAATTAGTGATTTACAGCTTAATTCTGTTTTGACGCATAAATTAGCATAATTAATTAATATGAAATTAATTCCGGGTACAGTCTTGTAGATTACGTGATGGGCGACGTGCGTGCCGATTTTCGGCGTGATCGCGCGGTCGACGGCCGAGATCTCGGGGGGGGGGGGGGGGTCTTTAGCATAGCCAAAAAAAGCCCAGTTTGATTAAGGTTAACCCATCTTCTGCTACATGGGGACAATACTCACCACCAGGGTTATAGCTACGGCGGTCGGTAGTATCCGGCACAAACTGAAGCCGACCGCCACTGAGCTGAATATATTAGTCCTCCGATTGGCACAGAAAAGCTTTAAAATGACCGTAAATGTTTTAAATCTGTATATAAATCGTATATTTTGAGCTTTAAACATCACTACATTTCAGCCGAAGATGTATTTTGTGAAATAAATGCTTCCAAATGCTTTTTTCTATGTGGAAACCCAGGAGCGCTACGCTCGCTTTGCTCGTTGCGCTTGCATAACTCCTTCTCACAGTTGTCACAGAATTCTTTCTAGCTATAACCCTGCTCACCACACAAAAGTAAAGACGTGATCTAGACTGTAGTATTTATAATTTTACGTGAAAAGAAACAAAAAATGTATTCTGAAATAAGAATATTACAACATTAATCTGACGACCCACATATTTGTATTCTGCACTTTAACGGGGAAATGGCGAGTAAGGTCATCCTGGGTTGATATTGGCGGGTTAACAGTTAATAATTTTGATAATTCACATTAAAATCTACCAGTGTAAATTGAAACTCCACCTTGAACAATCAAGATACAAAATGATCTTCATCGTCCTGTATACGCACAAATCCCACCTCCGAACTGGATCATCTTCCATATCGCCTCTACAGTGTGAGTCAATAACAACTAACCCCAGATTTGATCCAAAATGTCTCAAAAGGGAAAGAAAAACACCAAGAAACTAATCGGGGATTGATAGCTTAAGCATTTCACTTTCATGTGGTATATATTGGTCATGATCATCTTCAGTCACCGGTGACTGCTTAGTTAAACAATTATTTATTTATTTATTTAGTTTGTTTATCTATATTGTTATTTTTATTTATTATTATTGCATTCATCATCATAATTATTGATTATTTATTGATTTATGATTGATTATTGATATGATTGACTTTAATATTATTTATTATTATTATTTTATTTATTATTATGTTATTTAATTTTCATTTAGTTTTTTTTCAATATTTATTTATTTTTATTCATTTATTTTTTTATTTATTTATTATTTATTTTATTATTTTATTTTATATTTTATTTATTTTTTTTTTTTGGGGGGGGGGGGCTCTGAAAATAATTGTCCAAATTTCCTAGTTGCAGTGTCATCAGTGCCTGCTTGCTATGTGATTCGTCACAATCAGTCACAACTGCACAAACGGACAAAAACAATGTTGACCATATTTGACGACCATTGATTGCTGTCTAACAGTCCACCCGTGAACCCAGGGCGTGCCAGAAGGGGGGGGGGGGCAGGGGCACCCATTTTGTTTACAAATGTCAATGAAAATTACCGGGGATCATTTAGTGTTTTTTGCATATTTTGCCGCCTACACCGCCGCTCGACCCCCGCCCCACCAAATGATTTTCACTGATCGACTTTATCGTCTCACTAGATTTGTCCGTGAAAACATTTTTGGCCGGAAACATTATTTCGACCCGAGACCTCCGCCCCTGTACCACCTGACACCGGGGGGCACTGTCATTACCAAGTTGTAACGACCATGCTTTGTGTATGAACTCTTCAGATGGACCCTACAACGAAGTAATTATTCTGTCGATGCATATAAAATACCATAAACGAGTATTCAAGTCATGAAAAGAAACCGCTTTCAATAACGCATTCTAGTTAAAGCAGTGTACCTCTTTTTTCACATGATTTTGGCGATTTTCAGCATACCCTTAATATCAATGTACTCGCGCTACATTCGCCCGCAACCGTTAAAAACAAACCCTTTTTACTCGTTCTTTTTTTTCACCACGAGCCATGTGACTGTAATCCACCTGTAATGACATGTGCTCCCGTTGGTGAGAGCTGAGGCGACTTTTTGCACGCGAATTTAAGCTGTAAAAAAAAGTTACTCCCGCGAAAATTTCCTGCCGTAGACCGTACAAACTCCCCCCTCCCCACACACACACCACACAACTTTTGCTGCTTATACCATTTTGCCGCGAATTTAGAGCCGCCGTAAAATTTCCGACGTGATTTCGAGTTCCCCTCCTCTAAGATTTTACCCTGGTACCGCGCCTTGCCCGTGACTAATATGAATAACCAATATACGCAATGAACAAA
>JZLH01S0508539.1:20690-31565 GCA_001188425.1 Eucidaris tribuloides
ACCCCCGTCAGGATTTTTTTGTTGCTATTGTTATGTTAAAATGTACCACAATTCAATAATCTCGTAATAAAAATTTTGCCGTTTTAATGTATAGGCTTATTATAATAGTGGATATGTGTTTGTATATATGTCATTAGTGGTGGAAAGGCAATTCCGCGAGCGAGCGTAGCGAGCGAGCGGTTTGGAAAACTTTGAAATTGTAAAACGAAAAAATGCGTTTTGCAGGCCCCTAGCCAGGATATTTCAAAAGAGGGGTGCGTATAAGTACCAAAACCCGAACCTATGACGGGGGTGGGGGGGGAGGACAGACCACCCTAATGAATGGGTTCCAGGGTCCCCCCTTATATAATTCCAAGTAGGGTCCCCGTCCCTGGTAGAAGTAACGGAGCTCCGCTCCCTGAAGCTCACGGCTTCTAGCAGTTTCATTTTATACATGGAATATTTGTATGTAGACTATGTCATAAGTGGTGAAAAGGCAATTCCGCGAGCGAGCGTAGCGAGCGAGCGGTTTGGAAAACTTCGAAATTCCAAGAAGAAAAATGCGTTTTGCAGACCCGTACCCGTGATATTTCAAAGGAGGGGGTGCGTATAAGTAAAGAAAACGGACCTATGGCAGGGGGAAGGGCTGACCATCCTAGTGGATGGGTTCCAGGGGTCCACCTTATAGAATTCCAAGTAGGGTCCCCGTCCGAGTGGGGGTCAGGGGAGTTCCACCCCCTGATTCTAACGGCTTCAAGCAGTTTTATAAGGATATTTTGTCCCTCTGCTAACACCATTTTTCATTGAAATAGACAGTCAACAATAACTAAACCATCCCATTTTTCACAATTGTTGTAATTTCATTCGAAGTTACGAATTTTTTATTCTGAGATGCCGATGGCAGGTTACTTTTCAAACGTGGTTTTGATTTGTCGGGGGTCATTGAAGCTGAAGCTCAAACATGAGTTCGATTGGTTTTATAAGCTTATTGTGACCTTTTGATAACACTTTCGTTTTTTAAATGGACAGTTAAAGTCGACAATATTAAAACAAAACAACCCCCCCCCCACCTCACTCACGAACTGTTTGGCACTTCCACGGTATAAACTTTGTATTATGAACTGCTGATAGCAGGTGATTTTCAAAACATGGCGGTAATGTCGGGGGTCAGGGGCGGAGCCCCCTGAAGCTCAAGGGTTCTAGCGGTTTTATGAGACTGTTTTGACCCCTGTCACCACTGTTTCGTGAAATTTTCTGAAGGGCCTACATTCAAGAATAATCAAAAACCTATTATACAAATACATTCTCTTGAACGCACCCCCCCCCCCCAGCTATACGGTCCTGGTAATTCGATTTAATTCATACTGCAATGTGGATACAAACAGAATTATATAAGTGTTTATTCAGGTCATGTAACCCCTCTATCCGACTTGAATTAAATGCGTTACAAGGGCACTCAGTGGCGAAACTGAATTTTACAGGAATGCAAAATGGGGTCACCGCAAAATGGTGCACACGCAAAAGGTATGCCATGTGGGTGATGAATTTTGGAGGAAAAATTTCTGCACAAAATTGTTTGATTTTGAAAAGTGTATCGGAAAAATTGCCTGCGCTATCGCTGGTTAATAAAAGAAGCAATTCTATCAGCGACAGATTTTGAAAGGGAAAATTATTCCGACGGGGGGGGGGGGGGGCGGGGTTACTTTCAAAATTAATATCAAAATGTGCTCAGTCGACTTGCGCCTGCATGTTACATCCAGCGGAGTTTATGCAGTACATGACCAGAACCAGAACCAGAACAAAAACAACAAAATTATTGAATACATGTATACAGTTGTAAATTAAGGTTAAACAACGAGTAGTACTTACGCTGAATGTCTATTTCAAAAGGTGCATTATAAGCACAATTCTAGCTCGGTTCGCCTCAGTTTTCTTTTTTTCTCTTTTTTTTTCCTCGTTTTTTTTTTTTGCCGGTCCGATTTGGGGGGGGGGGGGGGGCACGTGCCCCCATGCCCCCGTAGTTACGCCACTGGATTAGATTATTGAGATAACGCACGAGGACGCACTGTTGGTATTTTATACGCTGTTCAACGGATTGCCATTTTAACGTGCTTAACAAACGAGATGAAGAGGAAAATCCACCAGCGTTTAAAATTATTCTGGCGTATCTGTTTTGTATTCTTTGCACTTTTAACAAATTAGATTTTGAGCTGTTACCCCAAATAATGTTACAATAGTCGATGTGAGGCAAGATTAGGGCATAGTACAAGTTGATAAGTGTCTGACGAGTGACGTAAGTTTTAATTCTTCTAATGCATCCAACAATACGAGAGAGTTTCTTGGTAACTGGTAATGGTAATGTAAACGGTAATGTAACTTGAGCAAAACCTTTTTGAAGGGGATTTCTGATCATTTAAACATGAAATATACATGTATCTACCTCGCGGGCGAGCGGTTTTGGAAAAATTGGAAATTTTCAGATGTAAAACTCGCTTTGTGGTCTATTCTGGCGCTAATAACAGCACTGATTTTTTTGTAGTTAAAAAAAGAACATCTGTCTAGATCAATTCTGTCTAGATCAAACTTTTCTGCTTGAAGTAGCTGTGTTTTTCACGGTAATGTAACTTGGCAAAACCATTTTGAAGGGGATTTCTGATCATTAAAACATAAAATATATATATATCTACCTCGCGAGCGAGCGTAGCGAGCGAGCGGTTTTGGAAAAATTTGAATTTTAAGTTGTAAAACTCGCTTTGTGGTCTGTTCTGGCGCTAATTACAACTTATAATTTTTGCAGTGTGTTAAAAAGATGAAGAACATCAAACGAATCCATAAGAATCAATGAGCAAACACGTTAGTGTGGGCAGAAATGATAAACTTGTTTCGTTATAAATTACAAAGTCATGATGCACATTGCGAATACTTGAAGTTCTGCTGAAGAAAAAGGGGCATTTTTCTCCTTACGAGGTGATTTTCTTTGTTGAAGAGAAGAAAAGGCGAGCGTAGGAAAGTTATCTCACGAAAAACAATTTTTTATCGCTTGAAGAGTATAATAGGGCCATGTAATCACGAAAAAAAATTGGAGAGGGCCCAATTTTTGCAACCGCAGACGGCTCTATAAGATGACAGGCCAAATGCCCCTTCTAGGTACATAATGTGCTTCTTCTTTGAACAAAGTATTTTCTTTCTCTATTATGTGCCCCATCAGACAGTCAGAGGCAAAAATACATAAAATAAACAATAAAAAAATAAAAGAAAATCACCTCCAGTGACGAATGTGCGTATATAATAGTTTCATTGCACTCAGTATGGGTTCAAACCAAGATAAGGCACATTCAACTTAGAAAAAAGGCATTATTTGCCTTCAATTAAAATGGGGGGGGGGGATGGGGTAAACAGTAGCTTGGCGTAATTTTGCTACCACATGAGGGCATTAAGAGGAGATGCTATAAATGCCCTTTTTAGGCACAAAATGCTTGTTGAATATAATTTACCTAATTATGTCTATTGTAGGCCTATACGTGCCCCGTTAGGGGCAAAAAAAAATGAATATAAAGAAGACAAATATCGACAAAACTGAGTAGACTAAAAAAGGCGTCATTTCACAAAGGGCACATTTCATTTTGAAAAAAAGGGCATGCGTCATTTCTCAAAGGGCACATTTCGTTTTGAAAAAAGGCATTTTTTTTGCTATCCAAAATTTTTGGGGGGCAAATGCCCCCCTGCCCCCCCCCCGGTTCCGCCGCCCCTGCGTTGAAGGTAGAATTAAAACTCCGCAGCAAAGACGTTATAAACCTGCTGTTGGGTTAAAGGTACTGTAGAACAATATTTCCAGTTTAAAAAATCTGAGCTACATGATTCCCCATGCTACTAGTGTCTTTGATACAGTCTAAAAATGAAGCCCTGAAAAAATTGCAGGGTAAAACAATCATTAAGTGCTTTAAAAAAGTGAAAATCATTGAGAGACCATTCCAGCTTATCTCCATAGACTTGTGTTGCAGAATTTCCTATCGCTCGATAATAAATTAATGTGCCAATTTTGTAGCTGCACAGATTGTACTAGTGACACATAACTGTCCAAACTTTTGTGTTCTTGGGTGTGATTTGCATTCAACACTGTCAGATATGTCAATAGCAAAAGTTCGAACAATGTTTTTAAACGGAGTCTTCCACAGTGTTTATACAGGGTGGCCAAGAAAGATGCTACGAGTATAACGCTAATTTCTCAGCCATTATTGGCAAAATGTCATCTAATCTTTTTTTCGTGGTTAGAAGCGTTCTTTTCGCAAATAAAATGTACCAAGATCATTGATTTTGAGTAAGGCGTTTTTGATTCTTAGCGGCATTTTTTCGGAGCAATGCCAATTCCCAAATCGCCCAATATTTTCTACAGCGAGCGGTCAATCGAAACGCTAGATATTGTGGTCTTCTGAGCCTTGCCATACCAGCCCGCATACCAATCAAACCGCGATACAATGGGGTGTAAGCTAAGCATCGCTTATCTTATATGAATAGCGAGGCATTCCAGGCTTTCATAAAGAGACGATGGTAGCTTCATCTCCGATTGTCATCGCGGTTTGTTGGTAGCGGAGCTAGGTATAGGCAAGCTCAGAGGCCACAAATATTAGGGTCGATGACAGCCGGCTGCAGAAAAATTGGCGAATTTGGGAAAATTGCATTTGCTCCGAAAAATGGCCTAGATCAAAACGCCTTAATAAAAATCACTGATTCTTGTACACATTTTTATTTGAAAAAGATTAAATTAATGGACATTTGCCAATAATGGTGAAGAAATTTAGCGATTATACCATCGTAGATTTCTTTACTGGGGCACCCTGCTATAGTGTCTTTAGCCTGAAAAGCTGAATGTTAGCCCCACGTTACCGTACATACACAATCTTCAATTCAAGGCCGTTTCATTGTCTGTTTCTTCTTAATTTCAAGTTACAATCAGTTGTTTACCAGCACTAGATTGTTATAATGAGGCCTAAGCTTCCATTTAGTTGGGCCTCGTTAGAGAGAGCGTGACTATACGGGAGCTTTATCGAAAATTCGGTAGAAAGCCCGGTACCGGGTAAACAAAAAATGACAAATTTGACAATTCTTTTATTGTGTCGGTTAACCTATAGATTAGCGCGATGAATTATGCCAAAATTATTGCAAGGAGACTTTTTGATCTGAAGAACTAACGTTTTACATCATTTATGGTTGTTTCATGTTGAATCTCGCAGAGTTGAACTAGGAGGATTTCAAAGTCGCTTAAATACAAAAAAAAAAAAAACAACGGTCGAGTTAATTTCAAGAACAAATCTTTTACGGTTTAAATCCAAATTCTGGACTCGAATTTTGGAATATGATGGATGATTTATGCGCTTTTAGAAAATTTGAACAATCACAAAACGAGCTTTTTAAACGTATCTGGAATGTTTCACTATTTTACATGTAGTGACATCCCAATTCTAGATATTCCGGTTCGATTCCTGACGCCGGCCGCGCGTGGTGTGTCTTGGTTAATGAGCACTTTATCTGGCATTACTTTCTCCTCTTTCTACCAAGGAGTATAAATGGCGGTACCTGGCAGCGGTGAATAATGGTTTTGGGTTTTTCGGGCTTGATGCGCTTCCTTGGCAGCTCACTAGGAAATACTCCCCAGCGGAATGGAATGGCTGCACATTTTGTGCAGGTCTACGAAATGTATCCCATGTTATCCTGATCACAAAGCGGCCATAGGAGGCACTGATGTCATTCGGTATTATGCGTATTATTATTATTATTATTCATTATCTATTATTACTATATATTATAGTATTATTATTATTATTATTTATAATATTATTATTATTATTATTATTACTTTATTATTATTATTTATTATATATTTATTATTATTATTACATTTATTATTATTATTATTATCTATTTTATTATTATTATTATTATTATTTATTATTAGCGAAAAACTACCGTTACGACTTATCGTTCGTTTTGTTGCTGTACAGGTCATAATGAGCTGGTACTATATCCTCCACAAAGCTCTTCTTATTCTTAATTTGTATATGTAGCCAAAAATACGAAATGAAAAGGATGATATTAGCTTATCACCATATGGGGCTAAAAATGGACATTCTCTAATAGCCAAAATTACGAAGTGAAAATGAATGAAACACTGATTAAGTTGTCAATATACTCGTATTTTCACTTCGTAGTTTTGGCTATAGGCTTCTAAATGTTTATTGTCAACTTAGAAAATCGACATTTTGGCCCCTTACACACCAAAGAGATAGACGGTAGTCACTCTGAGAACGGACCACGGCTCAAACGCATTCACCAGTACATACAAACACACTGCCGTAATGAATATGCATTTCTGATCAGCCTAGCATGATGAATATTTATTGAGGCGTATGACGCGGTACCCAATTTATGGACTTCAATTAGATTATAGTTAGACACTTTAAAACATCAACTGTTGAGGGCGCAAATAGTCTCCAGTGCCACAGACGTACTAGATTCTATCTAGACGCCACCTCTTGGCCCCGCCTGCCCGATACATTAGATAGATTTTCATTCCCCATTATAGGACACCTGTTAACAATTAAGGCGTTGGGAAAAAAATATATTCCAAGAAAGACAAACAACGTCACCAGCTTCCCAAAATAAAGAGAAAACAAATTCCTTAATTTTGAAATCAACTACATTGTCAATTCTGACTGCGACACGCCTCTGCGGACGTCAATAAACTTAATTAGCATATTTTTTTTTATTTTAATCCGGCGAACACGTCTGTCGCAGGAATGCAAATTATACAGGCTTAATAGGGCCTGCATGCCTTTTACACGCAACAAGTATCAACAAAATACAAACATGGCGATCCTCGTTGGACTCGATGATGAGATGGTAGCCCGGGATGATAGATCTTTCTACATAACAGCTTGTTCAAAAGAAATCAAAGGTAATCTAGAAGAGATTACTACTAAGCCTAAAGGATCTATTGTACGAATAGAAGTTCGTATAGAATCCGGATGACGGATGTCTGACTCACGGTCGAAACGCCCGGCCCCCTCAGAGCTCAGCTCAGGCTTAGCCTAGGCTAAGTTAACGTTATGTTACCCCGGAAATGTTAACTTAACGTTAGACCTTCACTAACGTTAGTTTGTGTAGTGTTAAAACAACAGTTAGATTCTACACGAGTTTTCTTGGGGGGTAGACCTAGTTTGAGTAGAGTAACGTTAGACTCTAACACTAACTGAATCAGGGTACTAACGTTAAGGTCTACTATCGACTGTCTACGAGAACGACACAGTGACTGTCAAACCACAAGTGTCTGTGTCAGACAGTGCAAGCTAGCCTCAAGAACGCTGTCGCGTTTCGCGATGCTTGTAAGTGCAAGCAGATCCTCTACTATTAACTTAACAGTTAGTCGCTGTCGCACAAAGCCTTAGTGTTAATCTCTGATGTAACTAACGTTAGAATGTAATACCTGTAAATCTAGCGTTAAGATTAGGCTAGACTTTGATTCCTGGACTAGACTCTAGTAAGATTTAATGTTAGAGTATCGGTCTAGTGGACAGGTTGGTTTAAAAGGCTTCGAACTGTGCCTATTAAACATTAGTTTTTGACGTTTTTCAGGCATTTACGCCTATCCGTACTAGACCGACGGTGGTCTGTCGTTTGCTCTTCGGGGACGCCTCATTTAATGCCAGTACTCAGTACTGTTAAATGAGGTCCCAAGAAAACGACAGACCGTCATACGATCTTTACAGATATTTTACAGCATAGATCTAACATTAGGTTAGATCTAACTTAAAATATCTGTCAAGATGTACGGTAAGCATAAAAAATAAAAAAAAAAATAAAATTGATACACAGGTTGAAGCATTCAGTCGAACGCTGGGACTGGTTCACGGATCCAGATATGCTGCTGGATTAAGCTAGCGATACACATAGCGCGTAGGCAGGCACATTATTCATAGTCTGGGAGTCGTCACGAAGCCTGGCACTTAGCCCTAGTTTAGTCTTGTTTCTGAACGCTTCAATTTATTTAGGGTAGGAGCTATCCCCGGTCGGGATTAACGAAGGACTACGGCCTAACATAGACCTAAGGCTAACTTTGACAAGTCTGTGTATCGAGTTGTCAACATTTCAGGTATTATTAAACGATCTCTAAGTTAGACTACATAAATTGCAGGCTATCTCCCTCTTGACTGCACAGGTACCTGCAAAAATATCTGTCCACATAATTATTGGACTTTTCTATCTAGTCCAACGACGTTACCTGACCTGAAGACAAGTGTTTAAAATCTGCATCCCCCTTATTCTAAGTCGTTAGATCCAATGTATTTTTTTCTTCCGAAGACAAGTGTTTTAAATTTGCATCCCCCATTATTCTAAGTCGTTAGATCCAAGTATTTTTATTCTCAATAAATTGTCGGAGTGTGTGACAGGCTGATGAGAAAAGATTATGAAATATAGATGGAAATTGTCGAACTTTAAATTTATTTTACAAACTCGGGTCTTGGCCTGGCCTTGGTGATTAATTTACTGCCTGGGGAATTTTACCAAGCATGAAAATAGAAATTTAAAATCAAAATATAGATCTACATGGTGCAAACGTACACAGTGTTAATCATCGATGTAAAATTAAGCTTATTATTTGTGGTCATAAATACACATTTAAATCTAGTATTTATTTTTTGCATTAAATCTAAACGTTAGATAATTACAAAACAATTAACAAGTAATTGCTGTGAGAAGTACATATCTTCATGCATTCAGTTGGAAATGTGTAGTAATTTCAATTGATTAAAATTAATGTAATTGCTGAATATGCAATTGCATATAGATATGAAGATCTATATACAATTAGACCCCCAAGTAAATTAGCAAATTTCTAAATGGCTTAAAAACAAACACAATATGATCCAATATCTCGTCAAAGATGGTTTGTGATTAATACTAGTATACCATGTGCAGAAGAAATGTGGACCGGCATCACATAGACCTGCGTGGTTAGTGCGAAGTCTGAAAGGAGGCGTGTCATACTCGATATCCATAAGTGATGGCTCCCAAATAAGGAAAGGATTTTCCATATTTGGAAATCGATGACGTAATGATGAATTATTCAACACCTTAATTGTTAACACGTCTTTCTATGGAAAATGAAAACTTCTAATAGATAATGCCGCCGCCATGTTTATACGTAATTTCTAATAGCCAATCAGAGAGATGGACGTCTAGTAAACCTAGAGTACGTCTGTGTCCAGTGCTCGCGCGAGACTGAAGCGCCCTAAACACCACCAACAACAACGACAGGTACCCAGTTAAAGCTCATCCTGCGACCCCCACCCATAGAGGCATATGGTACGAGGTCAGAGGTAAAGTACTATCCCAGTTGAAACTATTACCTGGGAGGTTGATATTTTACTGGTCAATAGTTGTTTATATATTCCAGTGATTTTTAAATCTTCAAGCCATCTGCAAGTTGGTACAGTGCTACTTCAATTATAACTTTTCAATCTTCCGCGAGTCTGAATCAACAAAATGGGGCTGGTTGCTAGCTTGTTCGAAAAACTGTCTGGCGAGAAAGAAAGAAAACTTGTCGTGGTTGGTCTTGAGGGAGCCGGCAAGTCGACAATTCTGCAGAAACTCCAACTTGCTGAGATAACCACAACGTCTTCAGAAATAAGTAAGTTATAAGTAATTGCTTGGTTACTTTTACCACACACCATAGGCATCTATCAGAACTTTACATCGGCCCCTTACTGCGTTTTTCGAGTGATTTTTTTTTTCACCATGGGAGGGGAAGCCCCTCCCAGACCCCTCATGATGCTTATGCTTGTGTCTATTCGGTCATTTTACAATTTCATGGGCAATATCACCTTTGATATTTTACTGCAACGTTATAACATTTTTCAAAGGCAGTTTCTTACAGAGGCGTCGATCCTGGCGAGGAAAATATTAGGGGGGGGGGGGCAAACATATCTATCCCCCCAATATTTTTGACAACTTGAAAACTTCATAATATGTAATGTAAATATATGTTTTAAAAAGCATTAGAAAGCACTATAAAACCATTAAACATGACATAAATACCACTTTTAAACATACAAAATTGTCGGCGCGCTTTGCGCGTCGAAAATCTGGCTCGTCGAAAACTTTGGATTTTTTCACTTTTGCCACCCCCCCCCCAATCCGAAACATGGATCGACACCCCTGGTTTCTTACTATGAGAGGCATGAGAGGGGTCTCCTCGCAGCAGTTTTTATCATCACGTTCTGCTAGCAGGGATATGTCCCTTTTACGCCCTCCCCGCGTTTTCTAACGAAACTGAAGATTAAAGAGTGAATGAAATACATAATTATCTGTCACCATAAGATGCAAATATTGTACTTTTTTGAAGGTGAAAATGCAAAAATTTCTCACCCTGGGAGGAGGTTTCCCCCTCCCAGCCCCTCTCTAAATTAGATTTATGTTTATTCAATATCAATGTCACTTCTCATTATTTCTGCAACATGATTTATCTTTTCATGCACATTGTTAAAGGCAGCATCCCCTTTCACGACCCCCCTTGCAGTACATATCTAAAAAAAAAAAATGTATATACATGTATATATTTGAGCATTAATCAGATATTCGGGCAAAAATGTTGTGACCCCCCCCCCCAAAAAAAAAAAATAAATAAATAAATAAAAATAATAAAATAAAGAGGGCCCCATACGCCTACATGTATGCCGTGAATACTCAGAAATATTCATGACTACTTATGAGTCAATGGATGTTTAAAGGCAAGGCATCTCTTTTGCATGTCTAAAAATTAACATTGTGTAAATACAATGGCAGTTAAAAGAAAATGCCATGTGGGAACCTTTAGCAAACTGTAGGAGCTAGAAACTCAGT
>JZLH01S0508583.1:0-20281 GCA_001188425.1 Eucidaris tribuloides
AGGGAAGAAAGCCTATCTTCATAGGACATATCTCCTCCTCCGTTGTTTAAGGATAGCGGCATGGCGAGTGGCCAGTTTTCCTTTGCACCTCGCTCAAGCTGTTGTACCTGAAGTGTTGGTATTTGGTCGATACCAGGCGCGGACATCCATACTCCAATATAGCGAGAACAACGGCGTTTTGTATAAAGGAGAGAAGCATGGCAGGAACCGTTGATTGGCCCTTGTCCTGCAACGACACGCTATGAAAATCCAAGGAGGCCGATTTGCCTTCTCCGCACATATTTTCAAGCGTGTTCGTCTTCCACTGCCGAGATTGGCCCGCTAATGGTAACACCATGGTATTCGTATGAGGAACGGGTGCTTATGATCCGATCTATTCAAGTTGTAATTATAACCGGTAAATTGTGTATTTCTGATCTATGTATATTGAAGAATTTTGATATTGTGAAGGGCTTGTTTTGAAAGACATTTTGGTCGCTCAGACCAAGACATGTAAATAATGTAAATTCGCATCTTGGAATATGTTTCATTCAATGTGACGAGCTCACACTGCGATATCAACAAAACGTCATCCGCAAACAGAACGCATGTGGAACAGCTGTGAAGAGAATGTCGTACAATGAATAGGTTAAAGAGCAGCAGCGTCCTAAACAGCTACCCTGCGGGAAATGCCCAGATCGTTACGTCTTCACCCAGGAAGAAGCAGGCAACCTTGAAAGATTAACACGCTGTCTTCGACCTGTAAGAAAGGATTTCACCCATGTCCATAAGCTACCTGCTGATGTTTGAATTGCGGAAGGAAGTTTGGATAATAAGATATTGTGCGACATCCTGTGCAAAACGCCTTCTGACATGTCCAAGGAATGCAGCATCTACTCGAGAAAACAGGCGTCTTTTGGTCTAGTAAGACAGGACCAGTCATGTATCACATTGACGCAGTGTGCTGTGACACAACTGCCGATTCTTTGTGAAGCCGTGTTGGTGTGGGGTTTAAACAACCAAAAGTCATTGATATGTCAAGAATAGAGGAAACCACAATCTGTTCGCAGAACTTTACAGAGGTGACAGAGGTAAGAGCAACAGGCCTGTAATTTTCTACCAATGACCTATTTCCCTTTTTGAACACAGGTGTAATATTTGCACAGCGCCAACAGTCTGGAAGCTTGCCTGTTTTGAGAGATATATTGAAAAGGTTGACCAACGGGATTGTGAGTTCAAATGCACATTCTTTAAGAATGAACGGAAGGATGCCGTCAGGCCCAGGAGCTTTCGAGGAAGAAAGTTTTAACAGACGTGTTAGAACTTGGCTTGGTTGTACCTGTAATGAGGGAAGTTCAGGAATGGGTAGAGGACAAGGAGGAGGTTCTTTGATTACTGGTTCACCTGGATGAAAAATGGATGAGAAATATTCATTGAAGGCAGTGGCTACTTCACATGATTGGCTTACAGTAACATTACCTACAACAAACTTAGGAGGAGGAGCAGATTGCTTTCTTTTACTCACAAATGACCAAAAACTACGTTTGTTATCATTACGAGAGAACAGGCAATTAACATAGTCCCAATAGAGTTTTCTAGTTTGTTTCTTGACTTCATTGCGGACGGTCTTGTATTGACACCAGTCCGCTTCAGACATTGACCTACGTGCTTTTCTGAAGAGTTTGTGCTTAAAGTTTATGAGTTTCTTGAGGTTTTTAGATACCCAAGGGGAGTTCTTGGATTTCCGTTTCGTCTTTTGAGGGATAGAGTCTCTTATTGCAGCATCTAACAAGTCCATAAATATATCCGCGGATGCGACGGGGTCCACAGGATCCATAAAAGCACCCCATGGAATGTAATGAATAATTTTACGTAAATAATCAAAGTCATCTTTGCGAGTGTCCAAGAAATCGCGGATGACAGAGGTTCTCGGTGCAGTTCTGTGACTCCGTAGCTTAATGTCCACGGCATAGTGATCAGATTCTACTGGTGTCTGACTATTAAGAAAAACGATGTTGCCATTTTTCTTTTGACCTTTGGTGACCTTAACACAAGGTCAAAGGTCAAATTGGTCATACATCGTCACAAGTATGTCGACCTTGGTATCAAAATGTGGCAAATTTCACAAGGAACAAGTAAAGTGACATTTATTTTGTTATTTGACCTTTCGTTTTCTTGTTATATGCAAATAACCTAATTACAGGTACTAATATTTCTAATTTGCATAAATTGGCCTTTATTCAGACTAGTCCGAGCTAGAGACCATAGAACCATCTTTTCCGATGATTTTTCATGGATTCTTGTCAATTCGAGACTGCTAATTCCAAATCCGATGAGTGCCAGACCCCAAACCGTGAGGGTTCTTGTAAAAACACAAAAAATCAAAATGGCCGCCAAAACCATTAAAAAGGACGCTATGGTCATATTATCATACATATTTCAGGAATCTTTTCAACATATAAACTTTCTTGTGATGGACTCTAGTCAATTCGAGGTGGCTGATCTCAAATCTGATGGATGCCAGATGTAAAACCTCGAGCGTTTTTGTAAAAACGCAAAAAAATCAAAATGGCCGCCCAAACCATCAAAAGTCCAATAAGGTCCCATTACTATACATAGTTCAGTTATTTTTGTCAACATAAACACCTTATTTGGTGTATGCTAGTCAATTTTAGGGTGCTGACTCCAAATCCGGTGTGTACAGAACTAAAAACCTTGAGGCTTTTCGTAAAAATGAAAAAAAAATCAATATTGGCTGCCTAAAATCAGATATGATGGTCCCTGAAATTGCATTATTATGCATATTTAAATTTATGATTGGACATGTAAAATTTGTTTAAATGGAATCTAATCAATTGAGGGTGCATCAGATGGGTGCCCGAACCCCCCCCCACCCAAAAAAAAGGTAGCTGACTCCAAATCCGGTGTGTACCGAACTAAAAACCTTGAGGGTTTTCGTAAAAACGAAAAAAAATCAATATTGGCTGCCTAAAATCTTATGATCATGGCTGAAATTGCATTATTATGCATATTTAAATTATGATTGGACATGTAAAATTTGTTTAAATGGAATCTAATCAATTGAGGGTGCATCAGATGGGTACCCAACCCCCCCCCCAAAAAAAAAATGAAAAACAAATGAGCGTTTATGATATATATTATGTGGAAAAAGATGACTGGAATGTGTACGGTACCAGTGGCCTCTTTATTGGTTTTAACAGCCATTTTGATTTTTTTTTGCGTTTTTCCAAAAATTCTCAAGGTTTCGGGTCCAGCACCCATCGGATTTAGAATCGGCATCTTCGATTTGACAAGAATCCATGAAAAAAAATTACAAAAGATGGTTCCATGGTCTCTAGCTTGGCAAAGTCTGAATAATGGCAAATTTATGCAAATTAGTGCCAGTAATTAGGGTTATTGTTTATAACAAAAAAAACGAAAGGTCAAATAATGAAATAACTGTGACTAAACTTGTTCCTTGTGAAATTTGCCACATTCTAATACCAAGGTCGATATACTTTGGATGATGTATGACCACTTTGACCTTCGACCTGATTAGATTCCATTAAAACAAATTTTACATGTCCAATCAAAATTTAAATATGCACAATAATGCAATTTCAGGGACCATCATATCTGGTTTTAGGCAGCCAATATTGACTTTTTCGTCTTTACGAAAACCCTCAAGATTTTTAGTCCGGTACACATCGGATTTGGAGTCTGCACCCTAAAATTGACGATACATCAAATTATGTTGAAAAAATAACTCAAATAGGTATGGTAGTGGGACCTTATTGGACTTTTGATGGTTTTGGCGGCCATTTTGATTTTTTGCGTTTTTACAAAAACGCTCAAGGTTTCGCATCTGGCATCCATCAGATTTGAGATCAGCACCCTCGAACTGACAAGAGTCCATCACAAGAAAGTGTATATATTGAAAAGATTCCTGAAATGTGTACGATAATATGACCATAGTGTCCTTTTTAATGGTTTTGGCGGCCATTTTGATTTTTTGCGTTTTTACAAGAACGCTCACGGTTTGGGGTCTGGCACCCATCAGATTTGGAATCCGCAGCCTCAAATTGACAAGAATCCATGAAAATCGTCAGAAAAGATGGTTCTATGGTCTCCAGCTCGGACTAGTCTGAATAAAGGCCAATTTATGCAAATTAGTACCTGTAATTAGGTTATTTGCATATAACACGAAAACGAAAGGTCAAATAACAAATTAAATGTCACCGACTTGTTCCTTGTGAAATTTGCCACATTTTGATACCAAGGTCGACATACTTTTGACGATGTATGACCAATTTGACCGTTGACCTTGTGTTAAGGTCACCAAAGGTCAAAAGAAAAATGGCAACATCGTTTTTCTTAATAGTCAGACCCAGTAGAATACGTTTATACATGTTGCCAACAATTAACATGAACTTCATAAAAATTACCATTTTTTGAACATAGGCCCCCTACTATATGGAAATACTTAAATATCTATTCAAATATGGCTTGTTATATGTCTAATTGTATGTTTTCATGGTCACTGAGCACAAAAATAGATAAATCAGATCTGTTTGGTCATTTGTAATGTCTATTTTGGGTGAAAAACAGTATTTTTGGTCATTTGGGGGTAAAATTGCCCTCCAAATCATAATATGTGTACATAATACTCCAAATATTTATGCAACTATGGCTTGTACTATGTCTAACCACATGTTTTTATGGTCACTGAGTCCAAAAATAGATACATTAGACATGTTGGGTTGCAAGTATTCCTTATTTTGAGTGAAAACCCGCATTTTTTTACATTTTTTTGGTAAAAATGGCCCCCAAAATCGCTATTTGTGCCCAAAATTGCAAATATTCATGCAACTACAGCATGTACTTTTGTCTACCATGATTTTTTGGCCCCTGGATTAAAAAATATTTAAAACAGGACAGTTATATCAGTTGTATTGTCTGCATTTGCTAATTAAAGAATCGGCATTTTAGTGAAATTTTGGTCAAATATTGCCCAAATCATTTTTATACATTCAGATGTTCTTGCAACTGTTACCAATATGTATGGGGTTATTCAATGATTCTAATGGACATCTCCTGTTTCTCCACATTATAACAGAATTCAAATATAATTAAATATCAGGAAAGCTACATATACTGTCCATCATCCACGTTGTCAAAATTTGGGGGGCCACAGTATTTTGACAAATATTTTCAAAATTGTTCAGGTTTCATATAGAGATTGCAATAAGGTGTACTCTTAAAGTTTACAGTATATTCAGTAGCAGTGCATTAATGTCTTCAGTGACACTTGAGCGCGGTTCCAGAGCCAAATTTTAGGGGCTTTATGGGAAACATGTGAGGGGGAGACACGAAGCAGCGGAGGAGGGTGTGGGAGGGGATAACCCCTTCCACGGTAGGAACTTTTTGAAAATATGCATAGAAAAGAGATGTTTCAAAGCATGGTAAATACATATTCTAAAGGTATATTTTATCAAGATTATTAATGATTGTAGTCAGGATTTCAAAAAGATGTACAGGAAGTATGTTGAAAACGGTATTTGAGTAGTCATACTTGCAAGGAGGTAGTACGACTGAGCAGGAGGAGGTGTGGGATACCCCCTCCCACGGTAAGCACTTTTTTTTTAGAAAATACGCATGGAAAAGAAGTAATAAATATACATTTCATGAAGATTATTAGGGATTATAGTAAGAATTTCAAAAAGATGTACACTGTTAGTAGTCATACTTGTGGGTAGCGAAGCGAATGAGTAGGGGGTGGGTGTCCACTGTAGGAACATTAATGGAAATACGCAGAAAACAGGTGTTTTGAAGCATGGGGAGGGTGTGTGAGGGGGTATACCCCATGATAGGAACTTTCTGAAAATATGCGTAGAAAAAAAAAAACATTTTCTAAGCATAGGCTATAGCAAATACATATTTTATCAAGACTGTTAGGGATTATAGTCAGAATTTCAAAAGGATGTACACTGTGAGTAATCATACTTGTGAGGGAGCGAAGCGACTGCGCGGGGGAGGGTGTGGGAGGCGGTATACCCCCCAACACGGCGAGGGAATTTTCCGAAAATACATGTAAAAAGACATGTTTCTTAGCATAGTAAATGCATATAGTTTATCACGATTATTAGGGATTATAGTCATTATTTCAAAAAGATGTACACTGTGAGTAGTCATACTTGCTATGGAGCTAAGCGACTGAGTGGGAAAGGTGTGGGAAGGACCCCCTCCCCACGCGGTAAGAACTCTTCGAGAAACGCATGGAAAATACATGTTTATAAGCGTAGTATTCATCATGAACTTACATGTATTGTTGGAATTTCAGAAAGATGTACAGGACGGTCAGGACAGATGTGGAAGACTGTATGTGAGTAGGCATACTTGCGAGGGAGCGAAGCGACCGAGTGGGTTGAGGTGTGGGAGGGGTGATAACTCCCTCCCACGGTAGGAATTTTTTTGAAGATATGCAAAAAGACGCGTTTCTAAGCATAATAAGTACATATTCTATCAAGATTATTATGGAATATAGACAGAATTTTGTATGATGTACAATGTCAGTAGTCATACTTGCGAGGGAGGGTGTGGGAGGGATATATTCCCCCTACCCCCCCCCCCCGTAGGAACTTTTGAGAATACACGGAGAAAAGACTTGTTTCTGAGCATAGTAAATAGGGATTATTGTCAGAATTTCAAGAGAAATGTACACTGTGAGTAGTCATACCTGTAAGGTAGCAAAGCGACCGAGTAGGGGGTGGGTGCCCACCGTAGGAACTTTTTGAAAATACCCATAGAAAAGAGGTGTTTTGAAGGATGGTAAATACATATTTTAAAGGAATATTTTATTAGGATTATTATTTATTACTATTATTTATTGTGCAAAACTGTAATTCATGAATTTATATGTATAATGGTCATTATTTGCATTCATCTTGGGCTCATAACGTGTATTTTCTGTATATTTTGCTTAAAATATAACTCTTTACAGATATCACCCTACCAATACCTCCATTGTCTTAAATATGCTAATATTTGAACTCAGCAACCTCAAAAACATATAGGAGGACATATTACACATCACTTTTATGCACTTTACTGCAAAAATATGGCCAAAAAGCCATTTTTCCGCCATTTTTTTTCACAAAATTGGCAGGAACCAATATAAAACTTCATCGTAGGTCAAAATGATTGTCGGATTCGTGTTCAGCAGCCCAAATGACCATAGAATCCACTTGTTTTAAAAAAAATTATCATTTACCCACCCCTACTGTTGGCAAGTTTTGGGCCAATGTTGATGAAATAATTATTAAAAGAGTCACATATTTCACGTTTATCAGTTATAGTCTGATTATTACACTCTATTGACTCAATTGAACAATGTTTTGACCTATTTCCTATAATACCATGTATTATTTTCCATGTTTTATGCATAATACCAGTAGCAGACTGAAACTTTCTCTGAAAATATGTTTGCTTCACATGCTTAATTTTTTGGTTAACACGGTTTCTAAAAGTTCTGTATAATGCAAAATTTTGTTCAGATTTTGTATTTAAATATCGTTTATATAATTTATATTTTTTCTTACACAACCTTTTCAATTCAGGAGTAAACCATGGTTTGTTGTGGTATTTTGTATGTCTTTTTACTTTTACACATGGAAAGCATTTATTGTAAATATGTAAAGATTTATACAAAAATACATCATAAGCATGATTCACATCATTATCATCTATTGTCCAACAAGTGTTTGCAGTTTCAAGTATAAATTTCTCGGTATTATGAGAACTAAAATTGCGTTTCAGCATAGGCATTGACTGATCACATACAACATTTAATTGCAGATCTGAAATAGAATAAACTGGAAAATGATCACTAACGTCTGCCAATATAACACCTGTAGATATTTGTGTAAGATCATTAATTTGTAAAAATATTATCCAGAAGAGTACTTGAAGTATTTGTTACACGAGTTGGAAAATATATCAGTGGATAAATGGTATTAGTCATGCACACATCATGAAATTGATTCGCATTTTGGCAAGAATTGGCTTGAAGTAAGTTAATGTTAAAATCTCCAGCAAGATAAATTAATTTGTTTTCTCTATTTATACTGTTTAAAACTCCATCCAAAGTTTCCAAAAATAGATCCCCTGGCTGATCAGGAGGACGGTATATCACTCCAATAACAATATTTTTGTAATTTTGGTTTACAATTTCTATAAATATTGATTCAATAAAAGTTGTATTTACATCTAGATCCACTCTCTGCTGAAAATGAAAATCATTTCTTAAGTATAAACCTAACCTACACCTCCTCCTCTTCTTTGATCTCTTCCATTGGTTAAAAAAGAGTAATCAGGAATATTAAAACTGGGATCGTGATCCTATAGCCAAGTCTCAGTAATAGCAATTGCAGAGAACTGGAATTTCAAAATATCTAACATAAATAACATATTGTCATAATTTTTGTTCATACTGCGACAGTTTACATGAAGGCAAGAAAATCTCAGAGCATTATTTAATGATTGAACATTTTCGTCTATGTACATACTAAATTCTTCAGGTGTAAAGTATGAATGTGATGGTTCATACGATTCTTTTTCATCACAAATAGGAGATAGTAGAGCTGATAAGTTTTGGAAATCTACATTTTTCAAGGATTGCACGTAAGTATTTCGATCAGGCATTATTATACAAACACACACCCACAGACACAATATATATATATATATATGAAGAGCTTATTTCCAAAAGGGGGTAGATCCATTTTTCATCGAATGTGGCTTTTTACATGAATCTAAATACTAATTTTAGGAGCTCTATTAGATAACACAAAACGAAAAGTTGAAATTCCCACCAAGAAGTGGTAATAAAATGGGCAATAAAAAATGACTTTATTTCCAAAGGGTAGATTCCTATTCAGTTTATTTCCAAAAGGGGGTAGATCCAACACATAAAAATTAAGAGAAATTCAAATAACATAAAAACAAGTCACATATTTTTTGTAACGTGTGGTTTACATTGCATTGTGGTTCTTTGTTGGTAAGTTGTTTACTAAGAAACTTTGCAATATGGATTAATTTGATAAATTAGTTTTCCTAAGAATGGGTGTGGACTTACCCACCTTTTGGAAATAACAGAGTTTATTTCCAAAAGGGGTAGCATCCACTTTTTATCAAATTTCATTTTTCTGTCAAAATCCATTATAATTTAGGCAGCTCTGATAAATAACACAGATGCAGAAAGGTGAAATTTAAGCTAAAAGTTGAAAAATAAACAACTAAAACTGACTTTACTTTCCAAAACTGGTTTTACATCCATTTAAAGTTATTCGCAAAAGGGGGTAGATCCAAAATATGAAAAAATAAAAGCAAACATTTTCAAAAGATTTGAAACCACAAGATTTTTTCCTAAAGTTGGTTTAGCATTCCAATTGTGGGGTACTTTTAAGTGTCAAGTTGGTTTTAGGCAGAAACATTGGTAATATGGGTAAATTAGATAAACCTTATTTTTCTCAGAAGGTGAAAAGTGGATCTACCCCTTTTTGGAAATCACTCTTCATCATATATAATTATATATAATATATATAATATATATATATATAGTATAGTACACTTAAAATAGACTTTAAAAAAAAGTAAGCTCAAATGTTTAAGTAACATATAACAAACACAAATGGCGAAATAAAAAAAGATAGCCATAAAAAGGATGAAAATTGCGCATGGTCCTTTACCAATGTGTCAGTTATAAAAAGTTTCATGTTGTGATACATTTCAAGACAAGATGTTCGTGTTTATAATGAAGACAATGTGCATGCACATGGTTATGGCTCTCTGGTGACAGTTCTGTTGTTACTTGATTTCACAGACGCGAACACACAGGCCATCAATTGCCATATGCTGAAGAGTACTTTAGGGTGTTCCTGGTTTGATTGAGCAGATGTAAGTTTTACTTTTGTCAAGTCCTCGTGATACTGAAATTTTGGTTCCTTTAACTTTTTGCGATTGATAATGACAAGACGACGTTTCTGTAGCTGGTGAATTTCGCTATTATGGATCTGGGTCTGTGTGGCTGGTTGGAGTTTGCGATCATCAGATGAGGATGGAGGTCCGCACTCTTGTGTGACCGCTCGATGTCCCGCTAAATGGCGACGTCGATACCAAAGCTATCTCTACCTAGGAAAAGATCCATGTCATCGGTATTTTCGGTCTTCTGTTCTGGAACTCCCCTGATGCGTAACAATTGCCGCGTATCGTGTATTGCTCCTGTCGGTTAGCTTTGAGGTTTATCTCATCAAAGCTAGACTCATAGGTGTCGACTTTAGTTTTCAGATCAAGTATTTCTTTCCCCATAGAATCATTTGCCTGTTCCAAAGCGAAAATGCGAGATTCATAATGATCTCTATACGGGTGAGAATGGTTTCAAGCTTTTTCTCCACCGCAAGCCGTACAGCATTCTCTACTGCTTCTGCAATTTTTGTTAGAAAGCAGTCTGTTTTCACAATTTCATCTGCTAATTCTGAAATTTCCAGACGCTTCGAGTTTTGGGTTTGCCTTCCAGTGAGCGACGTCATGATTGAGCAATAACTGAATAAGCAGTATTCAACCTGTGCCGGCAGTGCTGGCAGCAAAAAGTAGTAAAGTTAGAAGAAATCAGTTAATAAAGTTCTTACCCCCACACGGAGCTAGATGAAGCACGCAGACAATAACTGCAATGTTGAAGATACGACTGACTGGTGAACAACAATGGAGAGAAGAGTGTGTAAGTCCATGTAGTAGTACGGACGCTGTTGTTAGACAATGGAGTCAAGTGCCGTGACGAATACACATGGAGACAGTTAACTGAATGGGTTTTCCGTGCTGACACGAGTGTGTACATATGGGACTAAGAGAGCTTGGAGCGTGAAGATGTAGGCACCGGTGACATAAACAAGATAGTTTGTGTTGCAGAATTTTACATGTCCTGAAGTTCAAACAGAGTCCTGACAATCCCAGGAGAGGTGGTTAATACGCTCACATCATCAGCATTATGTTACAACAAAGAAATGGGCGAAATATTTGACGAAAATCAGGCATACGTTATGACACACGTTAAACTTCACGTTCCAAAAAATATATAATTCTTCTAATTATGTGGGTACCTACATTAAAATAATGTCTTTTGAAATGGTGTGACTATGTAAATGGCATCATATCCTGCATTTTATTATTGGACCAGTATGTGAATTGGGTCGAGCTCTTTTGGAAAATTTCGTTGATCGATATAGCCTACAAGCAGTACTCAAAATTGCTCTGTAAAGTGTGGTTAGGGAAAACGCTTGCTGAGTTTATTTGGTATTTGCAGATAAGTAAATAAATCAACTGGTTGCGATGTTACTTCGTCAACCTCTTTATTTTGTCTCATTGTGACTATACCGTTGCTTTGTGTAATTATTATATTTTTAATCTGTTGAATTGAAGAGTATTATACATGTGTTTACTGTATGTTAACATCGAAATTTAGTCTGCATAAAATTTAATCATTTGCTTAATGATAGGCATTAATTTCTCGTATCCATTTGATGATCTATTTTGTCTTCCTCTTCCCCTCCATCTTTTTGTTTTATTTTTGATTGTCTTTAAATGTTCTATTTTGTTTTGTTTCGCGTGTCTCTTTTTATAATGTAATAGCATAATTCAGTGAATTTATTACATGGCGTGTATTTAGTTGTATTTAGTTTAATACCGGTGTGATGGCCGAGTGGTTAGAGGGTCCGCCTCACAATCGGAAGGTCGCGGGTTCGAGCCCGGCCCGGGTCATATCAAAGACTTTTTAAAAATGGTACCTTCTGCTTTCTAGCTAGGCGCTCGGCATTTTAGAACAGAGAAGGGTAATAATAGCATTTATTTTATGCAGGGTCAGCTGGAAGAACAGTCTGTTTGACTGAAGTGGCTACCCTGGGTAAATAAAAAATATTACATTAGTTTTATAACCTTATACGAAGATTATGGGACTTATCTATAATTACAATCTTACTTGTACTATATACTTACTATGCTTTTGATTTAAGTTCCATCACTTTTGTTTTGCCATACGTACCTTTTCTTTGAATAATACATTTATTGACTAACATAATATGTTTACATATAGTTTTTTTTAAACGAACACTGATAAACTTTACTATCTTGTTAAGGACTGCATGAAGAAAGTATTCTTTGTTCATTTCTAATGTACTTCTAATGATTGTATTTTTCGTGATGTATTCCTTCTTTGTACGACACAAAAGTGGAGAGTAGGTTCAATTCAATTCAAGTTTGGTATTTCCCAACAATTAGATCTCTTTTCCCCCTTTTATCTTTTATTTGCATAAAACAGAGATAATCACCATACAACAAGGCAACACGAGATAATATTGTTGGCCACTTTCAGCGGGAGACATGCAGGCATTAAAATGTTCTTCGATATTTTCGAGAACACGTCTGAAAGTATTGATAGCCTTATGGGTCGGTCTGTCCTTCGTCTGGATACTCCCCAAATATGCCTTAGAACGGGATCCAGCTGTCCACAATGGAGGACTTCAATTTCAAGTTCAGGGTGGTACAGAGAAATGTAATAAGTACAACCTCATACATAACGGCCTATGCGTGACGACGAAAGAATTAAAAGCAGCGAGAAAGCCGTTGTTGGTCCAAAAAGACAATGGGCGCAATTTTAACCGTGAGTGCTTTCGGCAGGTCCACGTCTGGTCCAACGAGCACCTTATTACGCGCTGGGATTCCACCTGTCCAGGTGTTTCATGTGGGGTCCGTGTTGTCGCGGACACGAACTACGCTACGATGCAGACAAGCGATGCGCTGATACTCCTCCATCGAACATATTGGGATTGGAACAAGATGTATTTGTACCGTCCGCCCGATCAAAAGTGGATATTTTTCTCACAAGAAAGCTTATTCAACACCAAACCGTGGGCCATACCACCGCCGGTATACGCTAACGAGTACGACTACATCATGTCGTACGACCTAAAGCGGGCCCACTTTTACGGGGCCTACGGAAAGTTTGATACGAGTAGACCAACTGTCGCCGATAATGATACCAGGAACTGGGCCGCCGGAAAGACCAAGTCCGTCGCCTGGTTGGCGTCCAACTGCGGCGGCAGCGGAGTGCACTGGAGGCGTTACGAGTTTGTGGATCTCCTGTCTCGGTATATCGGAGTCGACAGGTATGGCGGATGCGGCAGTCGGTGTGGTAATGGGCCAAAATCGTGCCACGATGAACTGCGAGAGCACAAATTCTACCTCTCGTTGGAGAATTCTGCATGCAGTGGTTACATTACAGAAAAGTTATGGGATAACGCTTACCACAGTGACGCAATCCCCATCGTCTTCGGTCCTCCGCGAGCAGACTATGAAGCGGTGGCGCCACCAAACTCGTTCATACACGTTGAAGATTTCGAGTCCATGAAAGAGTTAGCAGGATATCTAATAATGCTACATTACAACGTTCATTTGTATAATAAATACTTCGAATGGAAGAAACTGGGTAGAGTTGTCCTAACAAACGAGGACGTGCTCATGACTCCCAGAGGTCTCTGTCAAGTCGTAAAGCGTCTCCTTGATGATGAAAAGGCGAAGGCCGAGGGAACCTACAAAAAGCCTCCATTACCAAATTGGAATACATTGATACACGACTCGTGTGTAGAGCTGGACTTTCCTATCGAAGTATAGCTATTGTCATCTCTTTCACTATACACAATGAGAAATTTGTGTGACATCAGTGCACAATGGCACAATATCTTATAACAATTCTGCATCTTTTAGGGTTAGTTTCGGTTCCAAACCGTGCCTTTTTTCTTCCTCCAGAGTGCACTCGCTCTGCGTCAAGTGCATCAAGACACTACTCAATGCAGTTGACTGAAGATAGTAGTTTTCTTATCAATATTGGCATTTGTATCATGGGTTAATGTAAACGTCTGGAAGTCAGACTAGAATAGTCGAACATTTACACTTTACTCCTCTGTGAGTTCAAATTTATGCCCCTGAGGTGTAATGTGTCAGACGTCTAACATAAAAGGTTCAAATTGCACCCATAAGGGTACTGATATTGTAACGTTCTTTTGCACCCCAACTGCACCCTAACTTGTGTGTGTATACCATATATGCAAAATCTTTTGAGTTTTTTTTAACACTGAAAGGGTTAATGACATATTTTCTCAGCTGTATGGGTTAAATTAACACAATACACAATTTTGCACGGATTATTTCATTTGCAACTCGATTCTTAAATTCTCTAACTGTAAAAGAGCAAATTACATATCATTACCCTCCCTATTCAGAAGTATTGCAACGTACACTATAACGCATGCATTTTGAGTTGATGGGGTCTTTCAATAATGATGTCCTAATTAAGTTTATTACTAGAAAATAACATATTATTTGAAATGAAATCAATGAATATTATTTCTCCTTTCTTCTCCAAGGCGGAGAGATCATTAAATGCAGGCATACCCATGACAGAGGGGTTAGAACATAAAATGTACTATATTTTCGCCTCCTTAAGGGGTGGGGTGTTAATTTTGATGGTTTTGAAAGACTTCCAACAATCAAAAATTCCAATATCTTACTCTGACGCGGTCTCAGAAAGAAGACCGCACCCCGCGAAGAAGAAAGCACCTCCTATCTTCATAAGACAGTGCTATTGAGGATACGCCCCATATTTTAGACAAGACATCTTCAAGTTAATAATTTCTTATTCATTCACAATTCTAACGGTGGTTTACTATTGCAAACATCCTAAACTTTACTGTCATGCGAATTTTCAATACATTGGATATAATGATGTGAAGAGAAGGCCATTCTTTTTAATTAGTAGCCTAATCCCATACCACAGTCTTATGAAGATAGGAGGTGCTTTCTTCTTCGCGGGGTGCGGTCTTCTTTCTGAGACCGCTTCAGAGGAACATTTTGACATTTTTTGTTTGTTGGAAGTCTTTCCAAACCATCAAAACCATTTCACGGGAAATATGGTGCAGAATTACGATGCTGGTGTGAATTAAAATCCCACCCCTATAGGGTGGCGAAAAATGTTAAAATATTGTTTTCCAACCCCTCTGTTGAGGATGCGACTGCATTTGATAATCTTTCCGCCTTGGAGAAGAAAGGAGAAATAATATTTATTGATTTCGTTTCAAATAATCTGATATTTTTCAATAATAAACTTCATAAGGACATCTTTATAGAAAGACCCCTTCAACTCAAAATGCATGCGTTATAGTGTATGTTGCAATACTTTTGAGTAGGGAGGGTACATACAATGCGTCACCAAATGATTTACTTAAGTATTATGATAAATAATTAAGTATATAGGGTATCAGAAGGGAATACACGAGACAATGGCAACTGGGATTTTTTTCTCCAGAATTCATAAAAATGTCGTTAAAAAGGGGAGGCTAAAGTTTTGATATGTACGCGCCATTCAAAATGTTCTTCATATTGTGGAAACCCACTTGTAATGTAAACACTATAATTGTGTGTGTGGGGGGGGGAGTGAACATATAAATGTATGTTTGTATGTACCTGTCACAAACACAAGAACAGGAAACCAAATTTTAATCAAGCACTAGAATTGAATTAACAATGTTTTTATGAACAAAATAATTACCACTGTTAATGCATAATGCTGCCCAGGAAAATACCAAGATATTGAGTGCAGAATGTAGAGAACACTTGCTAAGAAACGTTTTGAACGATATTTAAATTAAACATTTAAAAGAACGGCTTTACCGGTTTTGTAGCAATTTGATTGGTTCATAGATTTATGTCTATTTACTCTGTAATTTGAAATTGGAAGACTGATTTCGCAGACTTCCAGAACCAAAATAATATATCAGTTCGTACGTATCTAAAGTTATGCTGGTTTTGAAGGCCACGTATGTGAAATCTGAAGAACAGTACTCTTTCTCTTTTTTTTTTAATTTGAGTGACGCACTTTGCAATACACTGACTGTTATATCAAGGGCGTAGGCTGGGGGGGTGCACTGGGTGCACGTGCACCCCCCGCAGAGCCATAGGAGTTCCGCCCCTGGCAAGAAAAACGAAATTTGTACCACTTTTTCTGCTTTCAACGCCTGATTTACTCAACTTTAGTTCCACTTCCCTAAGATGTGCACCTCCCCATGTCACTTTAGTTCCACCTCCCCAAGATGTGCACCTCCCCGTGCCCAAACCAGCCTACGCCCTTGGTTATATGACATGTGTACCAGGTTTATTTCAGCAACTGAACATGAGTATTATTATAACTTCATGTTCACATAATTCAGGGGTTTGACTTGAAAACAAATAACTGCATTTCTTGCAAAATCATTTTTCTTCTATTTTCTGATATCAAATTGAGAGACAGTGTTTTTTCCTTAATTTTGGGTTGAAAAACACATAATTAATGTTTCTTGCTTTCTGGCTTCATTATGTCTGAAACAAGGTGTATGATGTGCAGCCAGTTTCCGTAGGTCTGCTTAATTTTGAATAGTTTTCATGTTTCTTTTGGAAATTAACGATAATATGTATGATAAGCTGCAGGTCTAACCACAAGGGTGTGATACTGCTCAAACATACAAGCTCCGACTGCTATCTGCATTAGATATGTACATACATGACAGCCTAGTCTAGGCTGAATGCAAGAGAATCTGACCTACTGTGCGGGATATTAATTATCAGCAAAAAAAACTCAAGTGTTGATGAAATGTGATGTGTCATATGATACTGATTTGACTAAATTTACTTGCAGAGAGCTGCCAGTTTAACATGTAAGAATAATCAAAAATATTATAACAGTGCATCTCTTAAAGTGATAGGCTAACATGGCGGAGCTTCAATTGAAAAAATTGGCAAACTTTGATATCTGAGCTACATAGTAGTGTTCAAATGGACAAATAAACACCCTAGAATACAAAAGTTTGGAAAGTTACACTGTCAATGGCAAGTTATGCATGAATTAACAATTAAAACTCGGGGCGAGTTTTAATAGCCTAGGTGTACACAGTAAGTCTATGGGAGGAAATGGGCACGTGAATCTGGTCAACTTACGATTTTCACTTTTTTGAAGCACTAAATAATCATTTGGAAATATAATTTTTTCAGGGCTTCATTTTTAGACCTCATCAAAGACACTGGTAGCATGGGGAATCATGTGGCTCAGATTTTTTAACTGCGGTGAATGTTAGCCAATACCTTTAAGTAGTGCACACAAAAACTGGGTCACTCACAGGGCATGCCGGCGTGCGCGTCTTGTTAGTAAGTGTTTACAAACGCGCACAGTTATGTGCGCAGACATTATTATGCATGCACTAGTGGTGCAAAGTTTAAACATATCTCAACACAGCATGACAGAGATGGCAGCACACTTGGAGACACTCCAGCAGAGTGCAATTTTGATTGTGACAAGCTTCTTTAAATTGTACTTTTCATGATTATGTGCCGACGGGATTATTTTGGTTCTACACTTCTTGTGGTTTCTCCAAATGACATTTAAAAATGTTGAAAAGCTCCAACTTCAAGACAAGCAAGCCAGCAACATGTCGAGCACCTACTAGATTTCAGAAGGGCCATCCTCCACTGTACCGACGAGAAAAGACTGATGATAACTCTGCAAGAAATAAACATTCTTATGTTCGACTGACACGAGAAACTCATCGCCTAACAACAAACAGCCCTCTGAGAGATGAGGAACTAGCAAGTGATCATCACACAATGCTGCTAAGACCACGACAAAGTGAGCAAACAATTTTCCACAAGTACGAACAATGTGAACAGTCTTCATGTAAAGCTGTTGGTAACAGACTAGTCGACATGACATTAATAGCAAAAGCTTACCCCGAAGCTCAGCAGAATCACAAGGCGATTAAGCGTACGTGCTCCAGTATGTTGTTACCAATTCCAGAACTAGAAGTTCAACGGGGTTTAAGCGTCGAAGAAGTCCTAGGATGCAGCAGTTGTGGCTACCGCAGTGAAAAGTACAAACTGTATGTGCATCAGAATAACGCACAAAAAAGGGCAGGACGGAGGGCCGTTGCCCAAAATGTGGGACTGCAAATCGGCTTAGACTGTACTTCGATAGCGTCAGCTGCGATACGGCGACTACTGAGCTGTTTGGATGTAACTGTACCATCTCGTAGATGTTTACAAAAGGGTGCAAACAGAGTAGGGCCCATCAGGAAAGAGGAAAATTCCAGAGACATGGCAGAAAAACGTCGCAAGGTCAAAGAAATTCTTCAGCATCGATGATTCCCAAGGGACACACCTATTCCAGCGGAAATGGATAGACAATAAAACAACCCCTTACGCAGTGGCCGGAAAAACACCATTTGCTCCTGCCACTCAAACGCGAGACATTTTAGTCGAAAATGTGACACCAGATAAGTACGTAATTATGTATAATAATGAGAACAAAATCTGTACCTCGCTTTCTATTTTAAAAAAAGGACGGCACCAAATCTACGTAGTGGTGCCCTGGTGGCCACATTGGTTGTACAGCCACATTGCCGTTTAACAGTAATATTGGTGATGAAAAGTGAGGAGGGTTAAAGATTGGGGGAAAGTTGTTGTCCTCGCCTGAACCATTAAAGATAGGTAAAGTGAAAACAGATGCTGATGGGCACGGCACTGCAGGCATACAAGATGTCATGCAACGGGTAGGAGTGACCACAGAATCACTTCTAGATACATTTAAATCGGCCTTTTTTTAGAAAGCTAAGCAAAATCAAATTTAGCAATGATGTGTTTCCATCACTGACTTGTAAGAAGAAACAGACTTATGCAACCGCCAGATTAGTTGAGGATTTAGGGTACAGAATTCAATCTGAAATTTCCGCTGCTCAGAAAAAGTATGGTGTAAAGGTAAATGATGTGCATGTAGCTTTGATAGAGAGTATGTCAGTTATTGATATGTGTTATGCTGGCAATCACAGCAAATGTAAGAGGGCATCATTGGTTTGTAATGGTAATTATCAATTCCCGTATTTGCCTGTAGAAATCCGTGGAAATGCAAAACTAACAGGAAATGATAAAGTTAAATTGTTGGATGTAGTGAACAAAAGAACTATTGCTAGTGCTTTGCATAAGACTAGATATTATTCTATCTCACAAAAAGCAGAATCTGCCTTTAGTGCACTGAAGCAAACAAACCCCAAACACAGTGTTACATTTACTAGGAATGCCTGCTATAGAGATCATAGCGGTATTCACCTCACAAATTGTGGTCCTGGGGTATCGGTTCTGAAGAAGTTGGAAGCTGCAGGTATACCACTCCGATGCCACAAGTTATCATCATTTCTCAGAGCACTTAAACAAATGCAAAAAAAGGCGAAATTACCACAAATTGAGACCTCGGGCAAGACTTCTGTTGCGTCGAGCAGCAAGGAGAAGGCAGCTGTATGAAGCCCATGCACACCTTAATGGAATAAGCATATATAAGAAAGACCAATTAATAGGAGATCATAATAATGCCATGTGATCACACCAATAACAAACTTGATAATCAGAAATTTCATGTTCTGTCATGTTGTGTTGAGATATCACTAACTACAGCGGGTGTGGGGGGACAAGTATATAATGGAAATAATCTGAAATTTGATATTATCATTTCCTGTCATGCTGTGATGTAATGTAATGTCAACTAAACTGTCATGCTGTGTTGAGATATCACAAACTACAAAAAAATTAAAAGATCATGAATGTAATTAATAAATAACCTGCAATTTCATATTATTATTTCCTGACAAAAAAAACATATCTTATCATAATAAAACATAAAAAAAAATCATGAATGTAATGTAATGTCAACTAAACTGTCATGCTGCGTTGAGATATCACAACCTACAAAAAAATTAAAAGATCATGAATGTAATTAATATAAACTAAGCTGAACTGAACTGAATAAAAATAATAAAAGGATGACCTGATGACCTCACCACTGCAAATAGTGTCTATGTATCCATGCATATTTGTTTTATGTGTGCTTGCACGCGTCTTTGTTTGGGCGTGTGTGTTTCTTGTGAATGCGTGTGTGCGCGCGCGCGCGCGCGTGTGTGTGTGTGTGTGTGTGTGTGTGTGTGTGTGTGTGTGTGTGTGTGTGCTCGTTGAGGGGTGACACAGAATTCAGGCCGAATGTTTCTGAGACGAGGAGTATGCCTCTTCAATTAAAAACCTTGAAAGTAGTTTTCACTTTTTCAATATGTGTTAAAATGTTGGCACGCATTTTGTAAATTTCATTTCTACTTAAATGTCAGTGTGAAATTGAAATGCATTATGGAAGTGT
>JZLH01S0508583.1:20331-38978 GCA_001188425.1 Eucidaris tribuloides
TATTGTTTTATTGTGTGCTTGCACGCGTCTTGTTTGGTCGGTGTGTGTTCGTTTGTTGATGCGTGTGTGCGCGCGCGCGCGCGCGTGTGTGTGTGTGTGTGTGTGTGTGTGTGTGTGTGTGTGTGTGTGTGTGTGCACTTGTCTTCGGGTTAGGGTAAAAGTCGGGGTTAGGGTTAGGGTTGTATTTGGAGTTAGGGTTAGGGTTGTATTTGGAGTTAGGGTTAGGGTTGGGGTAAGAGTTAGGGTTAGGGTTGTGGTTTAGCGACAGTTAGGGTTTTGAGAGGGAGGGGATGGGGGATAACGGAGAGAAAGGGGTGGGGAGTTTAGGGTTTTGTCACCCTTTCCTCAGGTACTGTGTTTGATAAAAATCTGAACTGAGTGGTGATTGAAAAAAAATGAAGGAAGGAAGGAAGGGAGGGAAGGAAAGAAGAAATGAATGGAAAATAAATGAATGGAATGAATGATGAATCAAGTTGATCAGTGCGTAACCATTAGTAAGGAACGACAATAAAAACAACACACAGAATGGGTAAATATGACTAAATTATTTAGGCCTGCATTTGCATGTCATACTCACCCCACTCCCACCCCCCCTCCCCCCCACACACCTGCCTGCCCTCAGGTCCCTCATCGAACCCCCCCCCCCCCCCCAAAAAAAAAAAAAAAAAAAAAATAAAAATAAAAAAAAATAAAAAAAAAAATAAAATAATAAAATAAAAAAAAATAATAAAAAATAAATAAAATAAATAAATAAATAAATAAATACAAATCTAGAAAAAAGGGCCCCCCTCCCCAAAAAAGTGGGACTACATTCCTGCCATAACTGCAGGAAGTTAGTCCCGCTGTATTAAAACACACCTACTGAAATATACAATCATGATACGGCTGGTGTCCAGTACATGCTTGATTTGAATTACATGATTTTCGTTGATTATTCGTTGCAGCTGGCTCCCGGGACAAGTGATTCGGATTAATGCATAGGCTATTATGACACAGATGAGAAATAGGATCTAAATCGAACAAATCATGAGTTTGGGAATTATGAATGAAAAAAGAAAGTCTGTGCACCCTGATTTTCATTATTCTGTCATTGATTGGAATTTTAATTTTGAGGAACCCATAATAAAGTGACCCATCCCTTTTTCTGCTGCGATCTTTTCCCGACACCCAAATTAAACACTCGCCACACCTCATACTCCTCTCCTCCAGCACCTCTCTCCACCTGGTAATGCAATCATCCCACGTCTGATCCGCCATATTGAATTGAAGCAAGCACACTACAGTTGAAGCAATGAGAGTGAACGTGCATGCATGCATGTATGTATACATAAGTCATTACGATGCAAGCGTGACTCACACCATGCTCACAGCAAGGCTAGGACCCGGACCAGTTACTACACGCAATGTTCGATGGCATGAGAGAGAGAGAGAGAGAGAGACTGTCCACAAGTCATAGATCTATGGTCTGATGACGATGTTGCACTCATGACAATGGAAGAATAATGCATATTATGTCAAGTACATAACTTCAGTTTTCAATATTATTACGGACTCCGTTGCCACCAGGCCAGGTCCACAGCTGCTAACAGCAGTACGAAAATCGAGGCTTGTGCCAGTTACAGTCAGCTGGTGAGCCACATCATCCCAAACTGTCCCTGTGCTGGTCCTGATTCCATTCCCACATCGTCGTGCGCATGGCACAATGTCGTTAGAGCAAAAAGGTGTTCATGGCAGAATGTCGTTAGCACGTGTTCTAAGCAAAATGTCGTTAACATTAAATTGCTTGTAATGTTACAACCATTGGCTTATTTCACATGAAATCAAAGTATTGTGATCTTTTAGGTCCCTTTTATAAGTATGTTAGGCAGAAATATGGAATATTTTTTTTTTGGTCAAGTTAGATTCAATTTAATGTTAACGACATTTTGCTTAGAACACTTGCTAACGGCATTCTGTCAAGCACACCTTTTTGCTATAACGACATTTTGCCATGCGCACGACGATATAGCCCTGAAACTGAAGCAGACGGCAAAATCACACTTTTCATACTGCATGTACATAATTGTATGCACATACATATGCCTATGTACAATACATAGCATACATAATCATGGCAAATATATATGATTTCAATGTTCAATCACTAAAAAGTACCCCCAAATGTTTGAAAGTTCATGTTTGTTTTCATTTTCCATTTAAAGTCCCAAAACTAGATCAAAACAAGTGCACGTGAGCCAGGAATCTACATATGGGGTCGACCATTTCTAATAGGGGCAGTCATCTTAAATGTAAATGACATGATTGGGGCTAGTCCTCAACTTGGGCTGAAACTACTCTAGAATCAAGTAAACTATGCAAGGATTCTCCTGTGAAAATCTTGTAGTCAAACGTTGACTCATTCTAAAATACAAAAATGTCAATATCACTCGTAGCAAGGAAACCCTGGTGTGGCTCTCTATGGGGCTTATTTTTATCGTCCCCGGATAAAATTAAGATACTCCTATGTTTATGCTTGATTCTCCAGACAAATCCTCCCAGGTGGGAGATCTACTCCTGCTGGTGTATAGTTGATATATACTTCAGCTCATTTGGTTCTTGAGGCATTTTCAAGTGTTCCCAATCATGTCACTAACCTTTAAGGTCGCAGACTCCTAATTATTCGCTCCATAGGAACGTGTGTTATTTCAACCGACTTCGGCCATCGATTTCCTAACCTTTTAGATTACCTCAGATCTTTTCCCTTTCATATGTTATCAACCAACTCAAGATCTTACATTTCAGTTTCAATTTCAACCATGTTTCCCAATAAACTTTTTTGCTACCCTCCTTTCAAGTGGAACAAAACATGTCACGCAAGCATAAAGATCAAGGAATATGCTAAGCAGCCATTTTGCTACCTTGCAACCAAATTCATCCACAAAATGTTAAAAATCAGCAAAATCACCTCAAATCCAGCTCAGTGATTCTGCACACATTGTTTGTGTCCAACCTAGCATTCACGAGGCAGAAAAAAAAATTATATTAATGGCACAATCTGCCGTCCAAACATCTTTTTATTGGAACTTTGTCTGCAGGGACCCGCGTATGTACAAAAAATGACTGCATAATTAATTAGGAGACCGTTATCTTATTAACAGCAGTATACGTTTCAGGTCATCTGGATCATTTGGTGCGCTCGCGTACGCGCGCGATTTTTTTTCCGCGCACACCCCTTTCCTGACCGAATAACGTCGTTTTTTGATGAATTTAGATATCTGACTGAATTCTCTATCAATTAGAACCCTTTTCCGACCACTAGGACCCAAAATATCGCTTACAGGTCCAAAAAGCGTAAACGCGCGCATTGCGCGCGTAGTGAGTAATGGGCATTTTTTTAATGACTCATAACTCTCTAGAATTAATGGTGACCCCTACATTTTATTGCTTATTCTGGTAGATTATGATGCGTAGATAGCATTTCAGGCATCGCTTTCCATGCCAAAGTCTTGTGACGTCATCTATGACGTCACAAAGAAAAAATCGTATTTCGTGCATATCTCATGACTGGAGTCGAGTAACATCACCAAACTTGGCACACAGTAACTTCAGGTCAAAGGTCATCATGTGTGCTTATCATATGCGTGCGGGTGTCACGACGAACGCGTACGCGTACGTTTAAGATTAAGTTTTAAATCAGTCAATTTTCTCTGGATAAAAACCATAATGACCCCTACCTTGTATTGCTCATTCTGATAGCCTATTATCCGTAGATAACAGTTCAGACACTACTTTGCATGCAGAATACTTGTGACGTCATCTGTGACGTCACAAAGAAAAAAACGTATTTCGCGCATATCTCATTAATGGGGTGGATTACAATAACTACATTTGGTACAGAGTAACTTCAGGTCAAAAGTCATTACTGGTGCTAATCACAACCGTACGCGCGTCGCGACGAACGCGTACGTGCATGTCGAATTTTCAACTAATGTTTAATAGACAATTTCAGGTGATAAGGGAGATATTTTATCATGCAATTATAATATACACTGTTTGTCACATTTTCTTTAAATTTAGTGATCGGAGCGGTTACGCGGATCACCAATTCGTCCTAGTGACGAAATAAAATGTAGTTGTACCTTGAATTACTCGTAACAAAAATCTTTGACATTTCTTGAAATAAATGTGGCATTAGTCTTTTAATGAAAATATTCCATTGCGGGTAATTATTGATTTTTTTAACCTAAGTATTCCATTGCAGTTACGCTGCTGCATAAGAAGTAAATAATTGTAAGTGTCATTTTGTGTCAATTGAGACGTTATGCGTGAGAACAATTTGTGGCATGACAGTTCAGTTCCCTCCAAATTTCTTTCTTATAACAAAAGAAAGCTCTCAGAATAATTCTGACTCCCACTATTTAGCTCAGACAAATCCTATTTTTAGCAAATTTAAAACATTAAATGTCTTTGATATTAATTCACTCCAAAGTTTACTTTATATGTTCAAATACAAAAAATAACCTCCTACCCGACGTGTTTGATTTTTCAATAGTCACTCTTATCCAACCCGAAACTCCCCAAACTATCATTTGGTACATCCCAGAATACTTATTTCACTTAGATAAATCCGACACCATGGCCCAGACTTGTGGAATTCACTTCCAAACTCTATAAAATCTTGCCAAACTCTGTTCGCATTTAAAGCCAAAGTAAAAACAAGTTTGCTATTAGAGTACAATACACAAAATTAGCTACAAATGTTATAACCCTTTCTAGATTAATAATTTCAGTTCTGATGAAATTAATACGCTTTTCCAAATTCATATTTATTGAAGTTGCTGTGTGTTACATTTCATTACCATTTTGATCATGATCAGACACAGTGGCGTAACTACGGGGGGCACGTGCCCCCCCCCCCCCACCAATTCGGCCGGCAAAAAAAAAACGAAACAAAAAAGGAAAGAAAAAGAAGAGCTGGGGCGAACCGAGTTAGACATTGGTCTTAAATCACCTTTTGAGATGGACTTATGAGACTACATGTAATCTTTATGTCAAGTAAACTTTTTTTTTCATCTAAAACTTATTGAAAGCTGCGTAATATAGGCCTATAGTTCTGTTCGTCTTTTTAAAGTGGCCGCGTATCGTGCACACAATGTGAATGTTCGGGTCTCATATTATAAATAGTGACAGAGATACCACGTACAGTTCAGCACTTTTTGTGTATTTCACTAAACATCCAGATGAAGTGAAGTCACTCTTATCAAGAGGAATATAGTGAGCTGATCAGAGATCTAACCGCTTATACATGTATAGAATCTTTGACGAGTGTTTTCTGGTGTTGGTAGGATTGTTTTGGTTATCAGTCGCTGAAATGTTTCGGAACATAGATACATCGTTTGTGTCAAATATAAACATGTATTTTTATGAACAAGAATGATTGTTCTTCGTCACAGTGCTCAAATTGTTGAAAGAACTCAATGTGATTATGGAAGCTTCCTCGTCTGGTCGGACAAATTTATGGTTCGATTTCAGAAAGCCAGAATGTACAACGGAATGAGTTTACGACTTCTCCTATTTGCCCTAAATGAATTATTTTAGCTTCAATACCGCTCGCTCGCAGGGTTACTTATATAACTTACTTCAAACCAGCGATAACAGAGGCAGTATTGCAGATACATTTATCAAAATCAAACAATTTTGTGTAGAAATTCCAAAATCCATTACCTGTGTGACATACCTTTTGCATGTGTTTGTCTGCATTCCTCAGTACAAAATTAAGTTGAGATCCCATAAAGCATTAATTTCAAATCAGATAGAAGGGTTATATGAATTAAATAACAGGGCTGTAGCCGCAGGGGGTTGCGTCAGGTGCGTATGCTCCTCCCTCATCTGAAAGGTACACTTTTTTCAAAAGAACGTATAATCACATGTTTGTGAAATTACTGTTGAATGTTCATTGAAAAATGTTAATAGAGGGTCAAAATATGCTCATAAAACTGCTAAAACTCATGAACTTCCAGGGCCTCCGCCCCCTGACCCCCATAACTATTACCATGTTTTGAAATTAACTTTTATATGCAGTTCATGATACAAAAAATAGTCCGTAGGAAGTGAAAAAAGATTGAAAGCGGGTGGTTTTTAATTAGTTTTGACTGTTCATTTCACAAAGCAATAGTGTTATCACAAGGTCAAAATGAGCTCACTAATTGTTGGAACTCATGGGCTTCAGGGGGCTCCGCCCCCTGACCCCCAACAAATTACCACCATTTTAGAAAATAACCTCTTATCAGCATCTAAGAATAAAAAAAGTTATAGCTTCGGAAGTGCCAAAAGGTTTGAAAGCGGGGGATATTTAGCTTTAATTGACTATCCATTTAACGAAAAAAGGGGTTGCAGAGAATCAAAATGGCCTTGCGAAACTTCTAGAATCCGAGAACTTCAGGGGGCTCCGCCCCCTGACCCCCACCTGGGGATTCACAGGCGGGCCCCTGGACTCCACCCGTTAGAATGGTCAGCCCCTTTACCCAGCAAAAAATAGTTTCAGTGACCCCTGTCCAAAATCCCTTTTCTTCATTTGTGCACCTCTCCCCCTTGAAAATTGATGGCTACGGGCCCGAATAAACATTTACACAATTCCATTTGTGCTCAGATTGCAGTTTTAAATTATTTCGATTTACTGAGAAAGAACACACCACAAAATGCCAGTTTTCCTCTTGCACTTTTGAAAATTTTCTAAACCGCTCGCTCGCTACGCTCGCTCGCGGAATATTTTCTTAACTAATCATGACATACATGAAAACACATACTTTCTGTAAAAATAAACATGAAAATGGCGATTTGCTATCTGCACAATTCCATTTGTGCTCACATTGCAGTTTTAAATTATTCAGATTTACTTAGAAAGAACACACCACAAAAGGCGAGTTTTCTTCTTTCACTTTTCAAAATTTTCCAAACTGCTCGCTCGCGAAATTTTTTCTAAACTAATCAAGACATACATGCAAACACATATTTTCTGTAAAAATAACCATGAAAATGGCGATTTATTACAAAATTACCAAAAATTGGTTAATGAGTACACTTTAACAAGAAAACCTAGCATATATACGCTTGGCGTATATGGCGCATTAAATTTATCATCTGAAAATAAAATTTGGGTGAGCGACTGGGTGCCCCCCCCCCCCAATGAGTTGACCCACGGTACGCCACTGATCACACATCATCCTCATTGTCATTAGTGATCCGCGTAATCGCAATTCACCATAGATTTCGTCAGAATTTTTTTCTTCTTTTTCTTCTTTATTGGTAAACGCGGATAACCATAGAGTTTGTCAGAATCTTTATTTATTGGTGATCCGCGTAAACGCGGAACACCATAGAGGTTGTACGATTTTTTGGGGGGAGATCCGCATAACCGCGGATTACCATACATTTCTTCTTCTTCTTCTTTTTATTCGGGTTTCTTTCTGGTCATTTTTTGTGTTTAAGATATCTCATTAACGCCATCGTCAATCATCTTGTAACTAAGCACAGTTATGTCACGTGTCAAGACCTCGCTAGAAATTTTTTGTCAGTGTGATCACTTGCCCGTGACGTCATCTCTGACGTCATTTACAAAAAACTTAGAGTTAACCTACATTTGCAATATCTCGAGCCGACTGTCGAATAAAACAGTGAACTTTGGCAGAGGTCAAGTTCAGGTCAAGGTCCATACCACGTGCGCGTGCACGTCTCCATGGGTGTGTACGGGCGCGTCAAAGTTTTAAAATGCTCCAAATTACTTTTTGTTAACAGTACTATATATTTCAGGTCATTTGGAGCAATTTGGTGCGCGCGCATACGCGCGCGATTTTTCGCGCGCACCCCCTTACCGAAAGAATAACGTACTTTTTCGATGATTTTGGATATTTAACTGAATTCTACGTCATGTAGAATCTTTTCCCGTCCACCAGAATAAAAAAAATATCGCTTACACGCGATATGCGTGCGTAGTGAAAGGCGGCATTTTTAAACCACTCTTAACTCTTTCGAATTAACGGTGATCCCTACTTTTTATAACTTAGTCTGCTAGACTATGATGCGTAGAAAACATTTCAGGCATCGCTTTCTATACCAAATTTTTGTGACGTCATCTATGACGTCACAAAGAAAAATCGTATTTCGCGCGTATCTCATGTCTTGACTGGAGTCGAGTAATATAACCAAACTTGTCCACAGTAACTTGAGGTCAAAGGTCATCACTGAAGCTAAATATAATTGTCCGTGCGTCGCGACGAGCACGTACGCGCACGTCGAATTTTAAACAAATGCTTCATAGAGAATTTTAGGTGATGAGGGACATATTTGATCATGCAGTAATACTTGATTTTGATCGCTTGTCACATTTTCTTTAGATATAATGATCGCAGCGACTACGCGGATCACTAATTCGTCTCAGTGACGAATTAATGTCTAGTTGGTGATCCGCGTGATGTCTAGTTGATGATCCGCAGGTCATTTGGAGCATTTTGGTGCGCACGCGTACGCGCGCACCCCTTTTGCGACCGAATAACCATTATTTTCAATGGTTTTGGATGTCTAACTGAATTCTACGTCATTTAGAACCATTTCCCGTCCACCAGAACCCAAAATATCGCTTACACGCCCGAAAAACGTAAATGCACGCGCATGCGTGCGTAGTGAATGATGGACATTTTTATATCACTCATAACTCTCTTGAATCAACGGTGACCCCTACTTTTTAATGCATATTCTCATAGCCGATGATGCGTAGATAACTTTTTAGGCATCACTTTCCATGCCAAAGTGTTGAGACGTCATCTATGACGTCACAAAGAAAAATCGTATTTCGCGTATATCTCATGACTGGAGTCGAGCAAGATAACCAAACTTGATACTCAGTAATTTCAGGTTAAAGGTCATCACTGGTGTAAATCACAGCGCGCGCGTGTCACGCCTTACGTGTACGCGTGCGTTTGATTTTAATGCTTGGTGGCGCATTTTTTTGTAGTTTTTCATACTTCCGGTAATTTGGCCCATAACTCCGCCATGCAGTGTCCTGTCGACACCGGACCTTTCCCATTCGACAGAGAACATATTTAACCAGTTTTCCAGAGATTGGTCTAGTAGTGTCGGAGTACTCCTTGGGTGTGAAAATTCACCTCCCTCATCTGAAAGGTACACTTTTTTCAAAAGAACGTATAATCACATGTTTGTGAAATTACTGTTGAATGTTCATTGAAAAATGTTAATAGAGGGTCAAAATATGCTCATAAAACTGCTAAAACTCATGAACTTCCAGGGCCTCCGCCCCCTGACCCCCATAACTATTACCATGTTTTGAAATTAACTTTTATATGCAGTTCATGATACAAAAAATAGTCCGTAGGAAGTGAAAAAAGATTGAAAGCGGGTGGTTTTTAATTAGTTTTGACTGTTCATTTCACAAAGCAATAGTGTTATCACAAGGTCAAAATGAGCTCACTAATTGTTGGAACTCATGGGCTTCAGGGAAAAAATCGTATTTCGCGTATATCTCATGACTGGAGTCGAGCAAGATAACCAAACTTGATACACAGTAATTTCAGGTTAAAGGTCATCACTGGTGTAAATCACAGCGCGCGCGTGTCACGCCTTACGTGTACGCGTGCGTTTGATTTTAATGCTTGGTGGCGCATTTTTTTGTAGTTTTTCATACTTCCGGTAATTTGGCCCATAACTCCGCCATGCAGTGTCCTGTCGACACCGGACCTTTTCCATTCGACAGAGAACATATTTAACCAGTTTTCCAGAGATTGGTCTAGTAGTGTCGGAGTACTCCTTGGGTGTGAAAATTCACCTCCCTCATCTGAAAGGTACACTTTTTTCAAAAGAACGTATAATCACATGTTTGTGAAATTACTGTTACTTGGGTGTGAAAATTCACCTCAAAGTTGACATTAAATTCAGAAATATGTTGATTCTTAGCATGGCATTGCTATTTAATAGATGTAATTTACATGTATAAGAAGTATAAGAACATATGTCCTAACATGTCCTCTACTTGGAAAATTATTAAAAATCTTTTACGTAAGCAACAGAAAGTTTCTGCTCCAGAAAAAATAATCCATGAAGAGAAAGAATTATCATCAGCAGAAGATATTGCAAATGCTTTACAATGAGTGCTTTGCTAATGTTGGTCTTAATCAAGCACGGAAGATAAATACAGGTGGAACAAATTTTAAAGACTATCTTCAGGATCCATCCCAATTTTCAATTTTTCTTAGGCCGACCGATTGTCTTGAAATCCTGGATATAGTGAGTTCACTTAAAAATAGTCACTCTTGCGGACATGATGATTTAAGCGCATCTTTGTTAAAGCAGATAATTGGTTTAATTATAACACCTTTGGTACATATTTGTAATCTCTCTTTATTGACAGGAGTATTTCCTTCCTCCTTTAAGTTGGCCAAAGTTATCCCTATTCATAAAAAAAGATAATGCTAAGCTCATCCCTAACTACAGACCAATTTCAATTCTGCCTAGTTTCTCCAAGATTTTAGAGAGAATTGTATATAATAGGCTATATGAATTTCTTGATAAACACAAATATCTAAATCCGGAACAATACAGGTTTCGACGGTCCCACTCTACCGACCTTGCCGTATTGGAATTTTATGACCGTGTTTCCAGCGCTCTAGCTGATCAGGAACACGTGGTTGGTGTGTTTATGGATCTTAGCAAAGCATTTGATACACGAACTGATCACATCTATTTTTTGTGTAAACTCAATCACTATGGTGTAAGAGGTAGCAGCTACAATGGTTTTCTAGTTATTTAACAACTAGAAAACAGTACATGTTTCAACTCTGTTTAATTCGGAAGTCCTTGTTCTTAAATGCCGGTGTTCACGGGTTTATTTAGGCCCATTATTATTTCTCGTTTATATGTTTCTGCAGCATTAAGTTATACCTTGTTTGCAGATGATACAAGTGTCTTTATATCTCACCGTAGCATTCAAACTCTTGAACACATATTACATTCTGAGCTGCCAAAATTAACACTCTGGTTTAGAAGTAACATTCTCTCACTAAATGTATCGGAAACCAATTTTATTCACTTCAAAGGTAAAAAAATCTACTGGCAGCCAAAGATTGATTATTAAGTTAAATGATGTTCAAATTCAGCAAAGGATGTCACTAAGTTCCTAGGTGTTTATATTAATAACAAACTTGATTGGAATGACCATTTAAATCACATAGTAACACCTATTTCCCGAAATATTGGTATGTTGTATAGAGTAAAGAGTTTTGTCTCTGACAGAATTTTGGTTACACTGTATAATACTCTGATTCTACCATATATTTCATATTGCAACATCCTATGGGCTACATCTAAGACTATCACAAATAGTATCCATCTTCTGCAAAAGAAAGCCATTCGTGTTTGTACTCCGTCAGGTTACCGAGACCACACAGACCCATCGTTTGTCAAATTAAAGTGGTTAAAAGTCGATGACATTAATGTTTCGCAAACTGCCATATTCATGTTTCGGTTAAATGCAAAACTGTTGCCAGATTTGTTTTGTGATATGTTTCAAATTAAACAGTACAGTTCACTCATATTATACTAGGTGTTAAAAAATATATTGCTTAATTTTGAAAATTAATAACACAAAAACTGCACAACAACTATACTGGCATTGAGTATAGTTACAGCATAATAGTGAACATTTTTGTTTTAGGTGTTTGAAGACGATATCAATAATCATTTTTATGTAATTCATGCTTTTTTAAAAAAGTTAGGGTTCAGATTTTGCTCAATATCCAATCCCTGTACAAAATTGAAACTGTAGCAGAAATCGAATGGTGTGTGTGAGGTGTGTGTCTAGTCCCCACACAATAGCATTAGACAATGGCTATGGATAGTGAATAAAGTCTAGCAGGCTACTTACTAAATGAATATTAATAAAGCATTAACTAACCGCGGCTGTAGTGAGAGATTGGCATGCCAATGTTTCTACCGTGCGCTGTTCACCACCATTGTCTATTCGTGTTTCTTTGTCGCCATTATTCATGAAAAGCATGATTTTAAATCATTTGAACACATCGACCTAACCTTATCATCTTCATCATCATCCTTCCGCCTACTGATCATTTATCGACCACCACCAAGTGTGAAAAACAAACTAACGTTCTCTATGTTTCTCGATGACTTTGGCAACTTAGCTGAATCTCTGATCTCACATTCTAGCAAGTTTCTTCTTGTTGGTGGTTTTAATATACATATGGACTCTGCTGAAAATCGCGACGCAGCTACTTTTCGAGATTTGTTAGCTGCAACTGACTTGAAACAACATGTCAATGTTAATTCCTACTCACAATGCCGGTCACACTCTGGATCTCCTAATCACTGACAACTCTGATGACTTCTTATCTTCTATATCGACTAACCTTGATCTTCCATCTGATCATGCTGCTGTTAAGTGTTTAATAAATGTCATTCGACCTCCAGCTGAGAAATTGATTTTGCGTACCCGGAAAATTCGTTCTATTGACATATCGTCATTTAAGTCTGATATTGTGAATTCCCCACTAGTGAATAATCCACCTGATGATCTGGACTCACTTGTTTCTCTATAAGACATCACCCTCCGGTATATTTTAGACCAACATGCCCCTGAAATCAAGAGGTCTGTTATATTACGTCCCCATGCCCCCTGGTACTCAGATGCCCTTCGTACTGCTAACCAAGAAAAACGTCGTCTCGGGCGGAACTGGCGTAAGTCAGGTCTCGTTGTGCATAGAGAACTATATAAACTGCAATGTGCCACCTATAGAGATCTCCTCAACACAGCTAAATCTGACTTCCATCGCCGTGAAATAGCCCAATGTGATCAACGTAATTTATTTCGCATTATTGACAACTTGTGTCATGCAAAACATGCTAGTTTACTCCCTCGTTCTGAAAACGCGAAAGACCTCGCAGACAACTTTGCATACTTCTTTGAGGATAAGATTAAGAAATTACTTGATAGAATTGCCCATTCTGATCAGTCTTCAACTTCTGTCGAAATTCATGATTCATGTGCAACTATGTTCTCTGAATTCGGCAGTGTTACCCCTGAAAATGTGTTGAAACTGATTAAACAAGCCCCTGTAACTTCCTGTAAGCTGGATCCTTTGCCATCATCTCTGTTTAAGAACTGCACTGCCGAACTCCTGCCAGCTTTAACAAAAATAATCAACTTATCACTTTCTTCTGGGTCATTCCCCGACAACTTAAAAGAGGCCTGTGTCCTACCTTTGTTAAAAAAAGCCTGGTCTTGATCCAGAAAACCTGGCTAATTATCGCCCTATTTCGAATCTTAGATTCATCTCCAAGCTAATTGAAAGAGCCGCTATGTATCAAATCCAAGAATATTTCTGTAAGAACAACCTTCTTCCTGAAACACAGTTTGCATATTGTCCGCATCACAGCACCCTCATGGCCGTCAGGAAAATAAGTAAAATCCGTCGTTACCTTGATCATGAAACCACATCACGTTTAGTTCACGCACTTGTCACCTCTAGGCTTGATTCCTGCAATTCTCTTCTATATGGTCTTCCTACGAAAGACATTGCCAAACGTCAACGTGTGCAAAATATTGCTGCTCGCCTTATCACCTGTATCCCTCGTTCTCACCACATAACTCCAAATCTTCAAGCTCTTCACTGGTTACCTGTCGACATGCGCATTGCCTACAAAATCCTCCTCCTCACCTAAGTCAATAAACGGCCTCTCCCCATCTTATCTGTCTGATCAACTACATCACTATGTTCCATCACGGACCTTGCGTTCTTCAACTCAAGCTCTTCTCCAGCTTCCTTGCCGTATTCCCTCTAAATGGTCAACGATCCTTTTCTTACGCCGCCCCTTTTCTATGGAACAACTTACCCCTTCATATCCGCAATGCTGGAACAGTGAACATTTTCAAAACTTTGTTAAAAACTCATTTGTTTCAACTTGCTTACCTGTAATATTCACATCTAGGCTTATATTTGTACATAAGTTGTTACTGTTATCATCTGTTATTTGTTACTTTCAATTTGGCTTGTAGTTTTTCATGTATTTCCATTTGTGTAACTTTTCAGCGCATAGAGGCTTTTAGCAATTTTGCGCTATATAAATATCTTGTATTATTATTATTATTATTGTACACGCGATATCTCGAGAACGATGAGTGCAAAAGTTTTGTAACTTAACATAGTTATGTCCTATGTCAATACCTCGTTGGTTTCTTAGTATCAATGTCTGTGACGTCATCTATAACGTCATAAGCAAAAAGCTACGTCCTAACCTACATTTGCAATATCTGAAGCCGGCAGTGGAATAAAGCATCGAAATTTGGCAGAAGTTAAGTTTAGGTCAAGGGTCAACTTTTGGACCTAATCACGTGCGCGCGCGCGTCACGATGGGCTAGCACGGGCGCGTCAAAGATTTAAAAAGTTTTAAAATGCTCCAAATGACTTCCTATTAACAGCAGTATACGTTTCAGGTCAATTGGAGCATTTGGTGCGCGCGCGTACGCGCGCGCTTTTTCCGCGCGCACCCCTTTTCTGACCGAATATCGTCGTTTTTTCGACGGATTTGGATTTCTGACTGAATCCCCTATCAATTAGAACCCTTTCCCGACCACTAGGACCCAAAATACTGCTTACAGGTCCAAAAAGCGTAAATGCGCGCACATTGCGCGAGTAGTGAATAATGGGCATTTTTTAATGACTCGTAACTCTCTAGAATTAACGGTGACCCCGACTTTTTATTGCTATTCTGATAGATTATGATGCGTAGATAGCATTTCAGGCATCGCTTTCTATGCCAAAGTGTTGTGACGTCATCTATGACGTCATAAAGAAAAATTGTATTTCGGGCATATCTCATGACTGGAGTCGAGTAACATCACCAAACCTGGTACACAGTAACTTCAGGTCACAGGTCATCATGCGTGTTTATCGTATGCGTGCGGGCGTCACGACGAACGCGTACGTGTACGTTGAAAATTAAGTTTTAAATTAGTCATTTTCTCTAGAATAAACCATGACCCCTACCTTGTCTTGCTCATTCTGTTAGACTATGATCTGTAGATAACAGTTCAGACACTACTTTCCATGCAGAATACTTGTGACGTCATCTGTGACGTCACAAAGAAAAAACGTATTTCGCGCATATTTCATGAATGGAGTGGATTAAGATAACAAAATTTGGTACATAGTAACTTCACGTCAAAAGTCATCACTCGTGCTAATCCCAACCGTCCGCGTCGTCAACTAATGTTTAATAGACAATTTCAGGTGATGAGGGACATATTTCATCATGCAATAATGATATACATTGTTTGTTACATTTTCTTTAAAGTTAATGATCAGAGCGGTTACGCGGATCACCAATTCGTCTTAGTGACCAATTAAATTCTAGTTTATTGGTGATCCGCACCACGGATCACCATACAGTTTGTCAGAATCTTTATATCTTCATGTTTCTTTCTGGTCATTTTGTGCAGACGATATCTTAGTCCGGCAGCCAAGGGGGTTGACCTTGTTTTAGGGTCTATAGTTTTTGTCTTTGCAGATTATGGTTCCTGAGACCATCAGTTTGAACAATCTGAAAACTGACACTCTGTCGGCCTTGGGCAATTTGAGATATACGAAAAAGAAAACAAAATGGCCTCCCAAATGCCTTGTTTTCAATAGGAAAATTGAAAAGCAAGTGTTTGTTTCAGTAATGGGCTATTAGTTGTGTATATTCCGTTACCTAAGACAAGTCTTATAGTGTTGTATCATCACAGATGGCATAATAATTTGCATATTTCCAAGAAAACACTACGTTAGTCTCCTTTCCAGACCATTTGACTTTTCCTTCCTCATAAGTAGACGCACTACGGACGGGCGAATATCCGAAGCCTGTGATGTCTGGCCCATGTAGCCTCAACACACATTCTTAGTTATGTTTGCGATTAATATGGCCATTAATCGTGTAAATTTATAAGATCTCATGAATGCACTCTGTTAGCCTTGAGCAATTAGAGGTATGCAGGAAAAACAAAATGGCCGCCAAAATGCCTGATTTTTTTCCAAAAAATAAAAAGTCAACTTTTTTTCTTTTACAAACTATAGTCGTGTATATTTTAAAAGTCCAGTACCTTAGACAAGCCTGATAGTGTTGTGTCATTGCAAATGGCATATTAATCTGCATATTTTAAAGAAACACTCTGTTAGTGTTAGTTCCAGACCCTGCAACTGGTCCTTCCTCTGAGACGCATTCGGTCTGATGAGCACCCCTCAACACAATAGACTTAGTTCAAGTTGACCGATAACTGTAATTTTCTTAGTATAGGATTGGTTAATTCAAACTTCTGGAAGACAGACTAACAAACTGACAGCACTGGGCAGTATGTACAAACACAAAATGCCTTCCAAACTGACTGATTTTTACACACAGAAAGCATACTTAGTAAGGATTTTGATTGCATGGAGGTCTTTATCTCTGTGGCGATATTCGAATCAAGTCTATGAACTGAAAGGGCGCCATAATGACTCAAGATAAAATATGACATTCTCATAAATCAAGATGGTGGCCAAATGCCAAAGCTGTCATGCGTTTAAAGAAGCATTTCCTTTTTTTGTTTGGTTCAAACGAGGATAATAGACATGCAGCTTGTTGGTCCTATGTAAGCAAATTAACAATTTCTGCTAGTCCTTATAGACGGGTGGTGTATGCGGCTTAACCATATGTCTATCATTCTCGTGACACTGTCAAAGCTTTGATGGGAAGTTATTGTACCACACAGTATTGAATGCGGCAGTTACATGTACCCTCCCTACTTAAAAGTATTGCAACATACACTATAACGCATACATTTTACGTTGGAGGGGTCTTTCTAAAAATGATGTCCTACTTACGTTTACGATTGGAAAATAACAAATTATTTGAAAAGACATCAACAAATATTCTTTCTCGTTTCTTCTCCAAGGCAGAGAGATTATCAAATGCAGGCGCGCCCACGACAGAGGGGCTGGAACATACAATTTTGCATTTTTTCGCCTCCCTATAGGGGTGGGGTTTTAATTCACACTAGCATAGTAATTCGGTTTCATATTACCAATGAAACGGTTTTGATGGTTTGGAAAGACTTCCAGCAAACAAAAAACATCAATATGTTCCTCTGAAGGGGTATCAGAAAGAAGACCACACCCCTCGAAGACGAAAGTGCCCTCCTTTCTTCAAAAGACAGTGACAAGGAAGATTAGGCTACTAATTAAAGATGATGGATTTCTCTTCGCATCATTATATCCAATGTACTGAGAAGTATCATGTTAGTAAATTTTAAGTTGTTTACAATAATAAACTGCCTTTAGAATAGAGAAAGAATAAGAAATTATAACTTTAAGAGGTCTTTTTTAAAATATGGGGCGTTTGCTCCTTGCCACTGTCTTATGAAGATAGGAGGTCACTTTCGTCTTCGAGGGGTGAGGTCTTCTTTCTGAGACCCCTTCAGAGGAACATATTCACATTTTGTTTCTGCTGGAAGTCTTTACAAATCATTAAAACCGTTTCATTGGTAATATGAAACCGAATTATGATGCTAGTGTTAATTAACACCCCATCCCTATAGGGAGGCGAAAAAATGCAAAATTTTATGTTCCAGCCCCTCTGTCGTGGGCGCGCCTGCATTTTATAATCTCTCCGCCTTGGACAAGAAACAAGACAGAATATTCATTGATGTCTTTTCAAATAATTTGTTATTTTCCAATCGTAAACGTAATTAGGACATTATTTTAAAAAGACCCCTTCAACGTAAAATGTATGCGCTATAGTGTATGTTGCAATACTTTTGAGTAGGGAGGGTATAGGTCTGCAAGTATAGCTCCAGCGTTTTTTAAAGGTCTAATCAAGGTTCTATGTGAGAAGGGTCACTTGACCCTGTCGTTGATATGCCCTGTGGAAACCATCCAGTTTTTATGACACAGCTGGATGTCAAAGATAAAATCTACCCATTTGAAAATCAGTTACTTTACATAGGGAACATATCACAGAGACAGACCTGACCTCCCTGTGTCATTCTAACTAGGACAATCATGGTGAAATTCTGCAAGCACCAAGTACTCTCTAAATGTAAACGAGTGAGTTCGTCACTCGACGTAAAGAGTGAACAAATGTTCACTCCTTATTGAGCGGTTATTCACTCTGATCCGAGTCATCAGCACGATATTTCGTCGTCCGCCACCTCACTCGTTTCCCGAGTGGTCAATTTTCCTTACAGTAAACAGTCGATCTTTCGCTCAATCTCACTCGTGTTTGTCGAGTGTGACCAAGGAGAACTTGACCAATAGGAAGCAAGCAAATTTGGCACTTATAACCAATCACAAGTGGGCACGTCATGACTTGTCGCGGATCGCGCATCATGCATCGCGAACAGCGCTAGCGTCAACATGGCGAATACAGTGGAAGAATCGGAGAAGAATTCCTGACGCGAGGCGGTAATCCAGATATTACAAGGTAAGACCTACTTGAAATAATAAGAAAGAGCAGTTGGGAAGTTATAGAATGTAAGCAGCATCATTTGGAAGTTACTTGTGTGCTAAAAATGTTGTTGGATAATTGATATAGATCGGTCCGATCCGCTGTTGAGTTGACCGACAGACACAGCC
>JZLH01S0508583.1:58291-88236 GCA_001188425.1 Eucidaris tribuloides
GGCAGGGCCCTTGAGAAAAGCAGTTGGATACAACCGACAAGGCCACCCTGATTAAATAAAACTGCAAATAAATAAATAAATAAATAATAATTGTATGGCCCCTCTAGCCCCTATAACTGGACGGATTTATCCGTGTGAAAATGTGACGTGTTCAAGATTTGGTAATCCATGAATCACTGTAGCATTTACAAGCATATGTATCCAACCAAAAGTTGCAAGACTATATATCCAATCAAAAGTTACAAGAATATGGAAATCCTGAAATTAGTTGAAAAAGAGAGTTTCAAAATAAAAACAAATCTGTTGGACCTATATCAGGGTCCTTGTTGGTAAGAAATACAACAGACAACTGTGGCCTCCTTGAAATATGCTTACTGGGATTGATGCTGTAAATATGCCAAACATGTTGTACATTTCTCTTTCTAATGTGTTCTGGTTTATAGATGATCTGGATGTGCTGAGCTATTTGTTGGAGAAACTGCCATCAGTCTCCACAAAAAGCATGAGAAGCAAAGGAAAAGCATCATTCTGCTTCGTTGCCCAACACAAACCAGTAAGTACATCCACCCACATATCCAGGGTTGGGATGGGTCCATATGCACCCCCCCCCACCCCCGGCCCGCCCCAAAAAGAAACTCTTCAAAGTCTATTTTCATGGATGAAAGATCCACCTCTTTGCTGTACACAACCTTCAAAAACAGAAAAGTCCACTTTTTTGGATGAAAGATCCACCTCTTTGCTTTACACAACCCCCCAAAACTGAAAAGTTCACTTTCAAGGATGAAAGATCAACTTTTTTTATGTAGGGGAAAACCTAATCAGGATTCCCCATTTCCATTAGCCTATTCAGGATTTCAATGGGGGATGGTTGTTTGATTCTTTTTCCTTTGTTGTTATTTTCTTTCTTTGTTTCTGTTCTTTTTCTTCTCCTTGTCAAGTGCACAAGGAGGGTGACCGAGGATCTATGAAAGGAGGAACAATTGTTGTTCTGGAAAAAAATTGTCAAAGTCCCCTCACACCATTTATCTCCACAACAGGGTTAAAGGTACACTTTCTTGACTTGTGCACCCCCACTGCATATTGGCCTTTCCACCTCGTTCTTTGATTCATACCATATTTTATACATTTTGACTGAAGCATATTATTTTTTTGTATCTTTATCCAAATATCATCATCCAATGAATTAGTCATTTATTGCAAAGCAATTCTGTAGGCATGTTGTTGTACATATACCCAGATCCTTGGTCACCCTCCTTTAGTTTATTTAACTTTCTCATTTACAATATACATTCTTATTTGTACCTCTTTTCTTTCCTTATTTATCAGAGTGGAACAGATGTGGAAGCTTTTGCCAAAAGCCAGGACTCCATCTATGACCAGCCGTTCATCCTCGCATTGGGAAATGATGATCCAACTGAGTTTTTCATAATCGTAGACCCGACATCTATCCCTGGAGGGAACACTGTTGTAGAGTCCTTCGACAAACTTTTCAAGGTGCACTACATATTCAATGTAGAGTTCGGCCCGCCCATTGAAGACATTCTTCAATTTCTTTGAAGGAGTGGTCTATGAGATCAATAAGAACATTCGTCCAACAGTACGAGAACTGTATTCCCAGCTGATGAGGCCAGTGAAGGGAAACTCAGCAGAAGATCATAAGTAAAATTGTGTTGTGAAACAGAAATGAAAACCCGCCTCACACTCGGCGATAAGCTTCAACACGTTAAAAAAAAACATGTTATAGTACTTGCTAAAAAAAATATTTTAACATGAAAAATCATACTGTCTGAAGTCCTGAGAAGTCGTATGATTATCCAAATTGAATTTCATGGCTAGTGAGAACTCCTTTCTGAGTATAAAAAGCAAATTACTTTTTAAACGCAGTGGCGTCGTAGCAGTCTTGCGATTGCATGGCTACGATTTGAAGCCGATTTGGTCTTCACACAGAATTGAAAGCTTGCAATTGAACAAAATTTTGATTTCATTGTTCCTTTACATATTTTTATACTCGCATAAGACAATTTTACATGTTTGCATTCCACAATTACTGCAAAATGCAATTTGTTCCAAAATTGTATCGTAGCTTATCGCAGTGTCAGGTGGGATGAAGAATTTCAAGTGTATGGGAACAAATGACAGTGCATCGCTTCCCTAGTCTAGTTTTGATCCTAGACCCTATTTTAACGAAATATCACAAAATCTGGTTTGGCCTATAACTTGTTTGTTTGTGCATGGGGGGGGGCACAAGGGGCTTAATTGGATTTACCGTCGAACTTCATTGATTAATGACAGTCCTTACATGTATACGTTTGTGAACATGTTTTTGGATGGGGGGGGGGGGTGGGCGTGCAGGAACAGAATGAAACAAATAAATGTTCCCCCAGTCATGTAAGTCAACTTTCTTCAAAAAAGGTTGTTTTCTCTTCCCAGTGAGTGATCAAACTATATATAAGAATAATAAAGCTTTTCATTTTAGATCTACAAACTATATTAGATTGTTCTTTCCTGCCAGCACTAAATTTTGAAAGAGGAATGCTATTTTTTATTCTCACTCTTTACTCTTTTCTGGTCACTCGGTAGCATATGCTCTTTCACCAAAATAAATTTAATTATAATGCACATTTTTCTCTTTCCTGCCCAGTAGGAAGAGAGTGTTGCTTATCATGCTTATGCTACCAATAATTAGGAGCTGATCTCCTCTTGCACTTACCTCTATAAACTCACTCACCATACTAATAAACATCACGAATGTGCCTGACAAATCCCGCAGCATGGAGCCCTTGTTTATACTACACAAATTATCATCAGAAGAGAAATTTTAAACTTATTTTATGTATTTCAGAGCAGCAGCAGGCAAGAATAAACTATTTAATAAAGATTCTAGATATGAAATGAAAAGCTTTAATTTTTTTGCTCGCTTGATTGCAAAACACCACAGCTATATAGTTTAAACGCCCACTGGTAAGAGAAAACAACTTTGTAAAAGATCATTCACATTATTGAGGGAACGTAAGTATTTATTTATTTCTGTCCCTGCACCCACAACATGTAAGGACTGTTTGTAATTTGTGAAGTGTGTTGGCAAATCCATGACCTGGACACCCCCCCCCCAAGGAAGGTCTAGCTATGCACCTGGTAACTGAAACAAAATTCATATTCATTTCAGATGGGCAGATGGAGTTATCAGATTTTCTGCAAAAGATTCTTTAACAAGCAAGCAAGCAACAAAATAAACAACAAAAAAATAGAAAGAAGTCCTCCCATCTTTTGGCCACATTTCCTCTTGCATAATTCTCTGAAGATTAAAGGAGGGGGAATAATGGAAATAAAAGGATTATAACGTCTATTTTTACAAGGGGCACATGCCCCTTAATTGATACCCCCCCCAAAAAAAAATAAATAAATAAATAAATAAATAAATAAATGAAATAAAAATAAAATAAAAAATAAAAAATAAAAAAATAAATAAAAAAGATAAATTTTCATTTGAATTTAGAAGTCTTGGTCATCAGGATTTCAGCACAACAAGTTATAGGCCAAACCAGATTTGTGATATTTAGTTGAAACAGGGTCTAGGATCAGAGCAAGGAGCTTAGATACACTGCCATTTGTTCCCCCTACAGTTTTACACTGCCACAAGTCTAAAAATTCAGACAACTTACCAATGGACCCATTTTTCGCTCATTCCTGAAGGCAGATTTTTTTGTAGGATACCTCATTTTTAATCCTTATACAAATATAAAGCTCTGTTGAAAAAAAATATGCTTTGAGGTATCAACATTTTGGGTATTTTGTCACTAACAGACCTGACTGTAATAGTCTAATTTGAGGAACGAATTTGCCAGTTTCAAAAAAAAAACCCGAACAACAATGATTTTTTTTCCATAAATTCTTGGTCAGTTACGAGAAGGGTGTTATAAATATAATACCAATGAGAGAATATAATTTGTTTCCATCACTTCTACTGTTTATGGCCCTTAAACATTGCTTAAAATTAGAAACAAATTCTGTTTAAGATAATATTTGATGACCTTTGACCCCCAATATGTAACATGTGCATGACTCAATTTTTTCGCCATCTTCTGACATTAAAACGTTTTCTATTATTTGGGGAGATTCATCCCAATCTTGTTAATTAACTACAGCTTTTAGGAGCTTTTTAAAGATGCTGAAATTTAGAAGAAAAACATATTTCAAGCCCATGCATTGGTTTTTGGGCAAGCTTCTAACTTAGCAACCTTTTGACCTTGGGCATAATATTTTGTAATCCTCCCCGAGACATTTTAGGGAACATTTGGGGCGAATATTAGTAAAATTGAAGGAATTAACATTTGTCTGAAAATCAGATGATTTGTTGTGGATTGACCCTAATGGCTCGTTTTAAAAAGAAAAGGCCATAAGAGCAATAAACTTTCACATTTACATTTTTTTTTTGCATTTTTGAGAATTCAGAGTGTCCTGACACATATTTCTTGGTGCACCTTTGGAATGGTGGACAGCAAAGACTCAAATTTTAAAATTATTTTGCTTTCTCATTGCACTTTGCATACAGGCTATGGAAAGAAATGTTAAAAATGTCAATATGCCCTTCATTCCTAAATATTCCTTTTCAGACTTCTTTCTGAATTTGGTTTGTCCATCGAGATTGTTTCAAACTAAAATAATTTTGTATGAATTATATGCATCAAGTATCAGTATGAATGTAACAATTGAGATAGGTGCTCAATAAATTTAAGTAATTGATTTTTACTTGATTGAAGTTTTTGTGATAATAAGACAAATAAAATAAAAGACAAAAGAAAACCTAGCCACAACATGATCTGTATATTTGATACAAACAAAAACGTGCAGCATCCAATAATATTTTATCAAACTGAGCTATTGGATGGAGATTTGAGCGAGTCTCTTAGAGAATATGAATTATCAATTGTCATAGAATGCTCAATGATATTTAGACTTAGGTATGTAATATTCATGGAATAATCACAATATAACACAAAATACCCCAATAGAAAGGCAAATAAAACAGGATTTGCATATTAGCTTTTATGAGGCAAGGCAGGAATAAGCTTTCCATCTTCAAAAGAGAAAAATGTGTATGAAACCAGCTTGAATCATCCCACTATTTTATAGTTGTATTCATGCTTTGTTAATACTCACTGAAATTGTGCTGCTACATATATTTCAATTCTATATATACCTTTAATTCCCAGTTCCACTTTGATTGTATTTCACTTTAAAATACGTGGGTTATTATATCAGTTCAAACTACACACCCACTCATGATTGATGAAAGAAGGAATGCGTGTATGTTTCAAGTCATGTATGTGAGTTATGACTTATGTTATATGTAAATAATCTAAAATTTAAATGAAAAAGGATGGAACAACACTTTATGAAACAGTTGTTTTTCAAAACATTTTGAATTGTGTGTTATATTCTGAAAATGTGAGCTTAAAGATATTGTTTACAAAATGGTTTCCTGTTAAAATATCTGAGCTGCAAGGTTCCAAATGTTTATCTGTTTATCTTATAGACTGCTTTTTTTAAAAAAATAAAGTTGGCCTGACTTTCATTCGAATGGCGAATTTCAGTCAAAGACTTCTTGGAAGTAACTTCACAAATTTAAATTTGTTTGCATTCCTGGGTATTTTTTATCCATCTGAACAATACTGTATGTGACAGAAATCAAAGTTCTGGAATTTTTAAAAGCAAGCCTTTCCAAAGGTAAACAGTGTCTTTAAGTACCTATATGTTATTGTATTGTGAGGGTAAAACAAACTTTGAAATAAAACTATTCTGAATGGATTATCTATAAAATTGAATACAGATTCTTAAATCAAATTAAATTATATGTAATTCCAATAAAGAACTATATTGTGAATGTAGTTAGCAACAGTCAATATTCTGTGTCAGTGTCATTGATTTAGTGTGAAATGAGACAAAAAATAGTAAGGCACCACTCTTCAAAAGGAGTGGTTGGTATCACTCTAAAAGGATAGAAATAGTTCCACTCTTTCTAAAAGAGTGGTAAAATTTTCACTCTTAAAGGAGGGGTGTTTCACTCTTAATATCCGAGTGAGAAAATGGTATCTCACTCTTTTCCGAGTGATATCGTGCTCACTCTTTTTTTTCACTCGAAAAGGGGTTGTCCTCCATTTAACTACTTGACCGAGTGGAGTTTCACTCTTTTTTGAGTGGATTTTCACTCATTTACATTTAGAGAGTACTTTAAGATGATCTCCATTACCGAAGCAGGCATAGCCAGGTGGTTTACTTATCAGAATGAACAAAATAATCCACTGTCTTCGATGTCCAAAATTTCTCTTTTCCAGAGCTCAACTTATAATCAGCCAATTGCCTCCAATCAGGATGGGATGGAGTTTGAACTTACTGAGATCTTGCAGGACAGTGTTCTACCAGTATATATGATGGATTAATTTACACTTTTTTTTGGATTGGATGATTGAAGTCGATTGATTTGAAAGTCGTGACCCAGCATCAAGGGGTTGACTGCCAGGCTTTCCTAATGCTGTTGCCTTATATACTCATAATTATAGTCAATGGCTTATCTGCAAGCAAAAGGTTGGGAAAATGCTCATTTGTGGCTTGTTTGAGCTCTTTCTTACTCTGGAATGTACGCAATTTCTAGTGTGTCATCGATGAAACCGGGTTGTCATACCACCCATGATATGATCAATCCCTTTGGATTCGATAGTTAATATTTTAGGTTTAGTTTTGATATTACAGGCACCAGTGGTCATAGTTGTCTGGTATGGACAATCAAAGGCTTCCTACAAAGGCATTCTCATCAGGGGACAGATTAGCTTTGTAGAAGAAACATTTACCACGTTCACACAAAAAAGTCTACAACATTAACTGACACTGTACACCAAGACAGCTGAATAAAGAGCTTGCATGTGTCCTCGGTTCCCTATCAATTTTCCTGGAAAGGAGACTCAGCACTTCCAGTTCCACGTAGGAAGCAGCTTAAGACAGATCAGACAGATTGTGTATCAAACAGCTATGGCATATGTTGTACTGCCAAGATATACCCAACATGCAGAGAAGCAAAATTAGAACGCGACACCAATTGAGCAGCGTATACAGGCCGCAGGTGGGCAAGGAAGCTCCACTCGCAGACAACATTTTCAAGTCGAAGCAGGCGTTGCCTCAGTATACCAACTTAACCAGTCTTTCCAGATGCAGATATCACGACAAATGGATGCTGATGATACTTTTGCCATTGTAAATACATACAGTGACGGTCGATACTATAGTAAAGAAGGGCAGCCTTAGCATGCCTCGTATACTATGGAAATTGAAAACTTACACCTGACAGTAAGGTTTGATTGTTAACAAGTTATATTTGTGGAAGTGATAGACCATAAGATGATCGTGCATAATTGTTATTGCCTATATTAATCCGTTGAAGGTTATTGGCAGTGATAAAAAGTTTGTTCCAACAAACTGGAATGCTAAAACAAACCGATAAATAGTATTACAATGCATTGACTTTCGGACCACATTCTGTGTTCATAAACTAGTGATCATTATAAATAGTATATTGATTTTTATTAATGAGGATGTGCAGATGGAATTTCAAATATTTTCTTGAGAATCATGGTTCGAAAAAAAAGCCTTTCTCCTATCTATTTTCTCTTTTTCCCCTCTGTCCATAATAAAACAAATTATTTTGGTGGCTATTATTGTATTTGCTAGATATTTCAAATTGGCCAGTGCTGACAACAAAAAAAACATCTTGAAAATTTCAACCTCATTTTAGATTATACAACTCTATCAGACTCAAGTATATACGCCTTTAGGATTTTTTTTGTAACAAAGGAAATTAACTCTATTCATTCATCTATACTTATGATATATATTTTTTGTACTTTTGCCGGCCATTTTTTTCTGCATACCTCAAATTGCTCTAAGCCTGAAATTAAGATCGTTCGAACTGATAGTCATGGAAATCATAAACATGACTAAGTTTGTGCGTGAGGCTACCCGAGCCTGACATCACAGGCCTCGGTTGCTCATCTGGTTGCAGTGCATCGATTGACAGGAAATGAGACTAACAGAGTGTTTTCTTTAAAATATACGAATTAACATGTCATTTGTAATGACACAACACTGTCAGTCTTGTCTAAGGTATCGGACTTTTAAAATAAACACAACTGGTGGTTACGTGTACTAAAACAAAAAAAAAATGACTTTTAATTTCTGGACAAAAAGCGGGCACTTTGGCGGCCTTTTTGTTTTACTGCATACCTCTAATTAATCAAGACTGCCAGAGAGTCAATCGTAAGATCGTTTGAATTAATTGCCTTAGCTAGGAATCATTAACATAATTAAGACTGTGTGTTGAGGCCACATGGGCCTGACATCACAGGCCTTGGATACGTAGTGCATGTACTTATAGAAAAAGGAAAAGTCGCAGGATCTGGAAATGAGACTTACATAATATTTTCTTGGAAATATGCAAATTAACATGTCATCTATGATGATATAACACTATCGGACTTGTCTCAGGTAAGAGATTTCTGAAAATTAACATAACTAATAGTCCATTACTAAAACAAATACTTGACTTTTAATATTTCTATTGAAAATAAGGCATTTGGGCGGCCATTCTGTTTTTTCACTATATCTCAAATTGCCCAAGGCTGACAGAGTGTCAGTTTTCAGATTGTTCAAGTTGATGGTCTTAGGAATCCTAATCTGCAAGACAAAAACTATAGACCCTAAAACAAGGTCCAGCCCAAAATCTGGATTTCGCTGCCGGACTATAATGTTGTAACTTGGTACAGACATGTAACGTGTCACCACCTCGGCATACAATTTTTGTGAACGTGCTCAGTTGTCCGTGACGCCATCTATGACGTCAAAAGCCAAAAGTTAGACTTAGCCTACATTTGCGATATCTGACGCCGGCGGTCGACTAAAACAACCAAATTTGGCAAAAGTCAAGTTCAGGTCAAGGGTTAACTTTTGGACCATACCTCGTGCGCGTGCGCGTCACGACGGGCGCGTAAAATGCAAAAATGCTCCAAATTACTTCTTATTGACAGATCTATACGTTTAAGGTCATTTGGAGCATTTTGGTGCGCGCGCGTACGCGCGCGTTTTTTCGTGCGCTCCCCTTTCTCGGCCGAATATTCTCGCTTTTTCATTGATTTTGGATGTCTGATTGAATTCTCCATCAATTAGAACCTTTTCCCGACCACCATGACTCAAAATATTGCTTATATGTAAAAAAAAAAAAAAAAACCGTAAATGCACGCGTATGCGGGCGTAATGAATGGCGTAATTTTTAGGTTACTCATAACTCTCTAGAATTAATCTAAGGTGAAAAGGAACAGCTTTGAACGAATGGAGTCGAGTAACATACCCAAACTTTGTACACAGTAACTACAGGTCAAAGGTCATCACTTGTGCTAATCATATGTGCCCGCGCGTCGGGACGAACCAATACGAGCTCGTCGAATGTTGAATTAATGTTTGATGGAGAATTTAAAGTGGTATATTACATATTTCAGCAATATGCTTGGTATAGATTGTTTGTCACATTTTGTTTAGATTTAATTGGTGATCCGCGTAACCGTGGATCACCATATATTTCGTCAGAATCTTTATTTATTGGTGATCCGCGTAAACGCGGATCACCATAGATTTCGTCAGAATCTTTAGGTCTTAGTGTTTCTTTCTGGTCATTTTTTTGTTCAGACGATATCTTAAGAACGATGGTATTAATAATCTTGTAACTTCACATATTTATGTCGCATGTTAATACCTCGGCATGGTAGTCCGGTCAAAATGATAGAGCATCTGTGACGTCATTTATGACGTAAAAAATCCAAAAGTTAGACTTAACCTACATTTGCGATATCTCAAGCCGGCCGTCGAATAAAACAATCAAATTTGGCAAAGGTCAAGTTGAGGTCAAGGGTCAACTTTTGGACCATACCTCGTGCGCGTGCGCGTCTCGACGGTCGCGTAAAAGGCAAAAATGTTCCAAATCACTTTTTATTGACAGATCTATACGTTTCAGGTCATTTGGAGCATTTTGGTGTGCGCGCGTACGCGCGCGTTTTTTCTCCCGGAACCCTTTCCCGACCGAAAACCGTCGTTTTTTTTATAGATTTGGATGTCTGACTGAATTCTACATCAATTAGAACCCTTTCCCGACCAGCCGGACCCAAAATATGGCTTAGAAGTCCAAAAAAAGTAAATGCGCGCGCATGCGCGCGTAGTGAATAGCGGCATTTCAAAATCGCTCGTAGCGCTCTGGAATTAACGGTGACCACCAGTTTTTATTGCTTATTCTAATAGCCTATGATGCGTAGATAAGGTTTCAGATATCGCTTTCTATGACAAATTCTTCTGACGTCATCTATGACGTCACAAACAAAAAACAAGTTTTTTCTATATTTCATGACTGGAGATGAGTAAGGTGACCAAACTTGGTACACAGTAACTTTAGGTTTAACTTCATCACTGATGCTAATCATATCCGTGCGGGTGTCACGACGAACGCGTACGCGCGCGTTAAATTTTAATTCTTAAGTTAATCCTAACTCTCTGGATTTAACGATAACGCCTAGTTTGTATTGCTTATTCTAATAGCCTATCATGCGGAGATACAATTCCGTACACTCCTTTTCATACCAAATTGTTGTGACGTCATCTATTACGTCATAAAGAAAAATTGTGTTTCGTCCATACCTCATGACAGGAGACGAGTAGTATAACCAAACCTGGTACACAGTTACTTCAGGTCAAAGGTCATTACTGGTGCTTATCATAAAAGCGCGCGCGTCGGGACGAACGCGTACGCGCACGTCGAATATTGAATAAATGTTTGATGGAGAATTTAAAGTGATGCGGGACACAGTAAGTAATGATACCTGATTCAGATGGTTAGTCGCATGTGCTTTACATTTAGTGATAGTAGCGTTTACGCGGTTCACCAATTCGTCTTAGTGACGAATTAAAGTCTAGTTCGGGTTTCTTTCTGGTCATTTTTTGTTCAGACGATATCTTAAGAACGACAGCGTTAATAACGTTTTATCTTAGTATTGTTATGTCTCATATCAATACCTCGGCATAGTTGTCCTGTCAGAGTGATAGAGCGTCTGTGACGTCATTTATTACGTCAAAAGCCAAAAGTTAGGCTAAACCTACATTTGCGATGTCTCAAGCCGGCGGCCGACTAAAATTACCAAATTTGGCAAAGGTCAAGATCAGGTCAAGGGTCAACTTTTGGACCATACCTCGTGCGCGTGCGCGTCATGACGGGCGCGTAAAATGCAAAAATGCTCCAAATCACTTCTTATTGATTACTATACGTTTCAGGTCATTTCGAGCATTTTGGTGCGAGCGCGTACGTGCGCGTTTTTTCGCGCGCACCACTTTCCCGAGCAAATACCGTGGTTTTTTCGATGGTTTTGGATGTCTGACTGAATTCTACTTCAATTAGAACCTTTTCCCGACCAGCCGGACCCAAAATATTGTTTACAAGTCCAAAAATCGTAAATGCGCGCACATACGCGCGTAGTCAATGATGGGCATTTTTTAATCACTCATAACTCTCTAGAATTAACGGTGACCCCTACTTTTTATTGTATATTCTGTTAGCCTATGATGCGTAGATAAGGTTTCAGATATCACTTTCTATGACAAATTCTTCTGACGTCATCTATGACGTCACAAAGAAAAATTGTATTTTGCGCATATCTCATGACTGGAGTCGAATAAGAAAACCAAACTTGGTACACAGTCATCACAGGTCAAAGGTCATCACTAGTGCTAATCATCAGCGCGCGCGCTTTACAATGAACGCGTACGCGCACGTCGCATTTTAAATTAATGTTTGACTGAGGATTTAAGGTGAAAAAGGACAGCTTTGAACAAGCAATAATACGTGATATAGATTGCCACACTCTCGTGTTTCACATCGCTTCGACGCTTTCAAAACATTGGTCATCTCGACGCCAAACCCCGAATCAAAAAATCCCCCCCCCGCCCCCGTTGTCGTCCCTTTTTGTATGAATACATGCCACAAGTGATACACGAGGATCGCCCCCCCCCCCTCTTCAGTAGATTACAACATTCTCAGACAGTAAATGACGCAATGTGTCTAAATGACCGATTGCACCTTATATTGAATACACGTTCATGCGTGTTACTGCCCTTTATTGGTGATCCGCGTAACTGTGGATCACCATAGAGTTTCTCAAGATTTTTTGGTGATAGATTTCGTCAGAATTTTTATTCATGTTTCTTTCTTCCTTTTTTGTTCAGACGATATCTCAAGAACGGCATCAGCAATAATGTTGTAACTCGGCAAGGTTATTGCCCATGTCAATACCGCGGCATGAGTATCCTGTCAATACCGTTAATCATCCGTGACGTCATCTATGACGTCATTAATGAAAACAAATATGTCTCAATATCTCATTATTGAAATTGAATTATGGTCCCATATTTGACCATCGTAAAATTAAGGTCAAGGATCAACTTTTGAACCTAATCACGTGCGCGCGCGCGTCACGATAGGCTAGCACGGGCGCGTCAAAAATTGTTAAAGTTTTAAAATGCTCCAAATGACTTCTTATTAACAGCAGCATACGTTTCAGGTCATTTGGAGCATTTGGTGCGCGCGCGTACGCGCGCGTTTTTTTCCGCGCGCACCCCTTTCCTGACCGAATATCGTCGTTTTTTCGATGGATTTGGATTTCTGACTGAATTCTCTATCAATTAGAACCCTTTCCTGACCACTAGGACAAAAAATACCGCTTACAGGTCCAAAAAGCGTAGTGAATAAGGGGCATTTTTTAATGACTTATAACTCTCTCGAATTAACGGTGGCCCCTACTTTTTATTGCTTATTCTGATAGAATATGATGCGTAGATAGCATTTCAGGCATCGCTTTCTATGCCAAAGTGATGTGACATCATCTATGACGTCACAAAGAAAAATCGTATTTTGTCCATATCTCATGACTGGAGTCGAGTAACATCACCAAACTTGGTACACAGTAACTTCAGGTCAAAGGTCATCATGCGTGCTTATCATTTGCCTGCGGGCGTCACGACGAACGCGTACGCGTACGTTTAAAAATTAAGTTTTAAATTAGTCATTTTTCTGTTGAGCAAACCATGACCCGTACCTTGTATTGTTCATTCTGATAGCCTATGATCCGTAGACAACAGTTCAGACACTAATTTGCATACATAATACTTGTGACGTCATCTGTGACGTCACAAAGAAAAAACGTATTTCGCGCATATCCCATGCATGGGGTGGATTAAGATAACAAAATTTGGTACACAGTAACTTCAGGTCAAAAGTCATCATTGGTGCTAATCACAACCGTCCGCGCGTCGCGACGAACGCGTACGCGCACGCCGAATTTTCAATTATTGTTTGAAAGACAAATTAAGGAGATGAGGGACATATTTCATCATGCAAAGATAATTGATATACATTGTTTGTCACATTTTCTTTAAATTTAATGATCGGAGCGGCTACGCGGATCACCAATTCGTCTTAGTGACGAATTAACATTTAGTTGTTTATTTGTGTTTCTTTCTGGTCATTTCTTGTTAGCACGATAACTCATCAACGACATCGTCAATAATCTTCTAACTTAGCATAGCTATGTCTCATGTTAATACCTCGGCATAGTTATTCTGTCAATGTGATAAAGCAGCTGCGACGTCATTTATTACGTCAAAAGCCAAAAGTTAGACTTAATCTACATTTGCGATATCTCGAGCCGGCAGTCGAATAAAACAACCAAATTTGGCAAAGGTCAAGTTGAGGTCAAGGGTCATCTTTTGGACCATACCTCGTGCGCGTGCGCGTCACGACGGGCGCGTAAAATGCAAAAATGCTCCAAATCACTCCTTATTGACAGATCTATACGTTTCAGGTCATTTGGAGCATTTTGGTGCGCGCGCGTACGCGCGCGTTTTTTCGCGCACACCACTTTCCCGAGCGAATACCGTCGTTTTTCGATGGTTTTGGATGTCTGACTGAATTCTGCATCATTAAGAACCATTTCCCGTCCACCACAACCGAAAATATCGCTTAAACGCCCGAAAAACATAAATGTGCGCGCATGTGCGCGTAGTGAATGACGGCCATTTTTAAATCACTCATAACTCTCTTGAATTAACGGTGACCCCTACTTTTCATTGCATATTCTTATAGCCTATGATGCGTAGATAACTTTTCAGGCATCACTTTCCATGCCAAACTGTTTTGACGTCATTTATGACGTCAGAAAGAAATATCTTATTTCGCACATATCTCAGAACAGGAATCGAGGAAGATAACCAAACTTGGTACACAGTAACTTCAGGTCAAAGGTCATAATGGGTGCTGATCATATGCTTGCGGGCGTAACGACGAGCGCGTACGCGCACGTCGAATTTTTAATCAATGTTTGACGGATAATTTAAGGTGATGAGAGAAATATTTCAGGAAGCAATGATACTTGATAAAGATTGTCACATTTGCTGTAGATTAAATGATCGGAGCGCTTACGCGGATCACCAATTCGTTTCAGTGACGAATTAAAATCTAGTCTTTCTTAGTGTTTCTTTCTGGTCATTTTTTGTGCAGACTATATCTTTAGAACGATAGTGTTAATAATCTTGTAACTTGTAACTAAGCATAGTTAAGTCTCACGTTAATACCTCGGCATGGTAGTCTGGTCAAAGTGATAGAGCAGCTGTGACGTCATTTATGACGTAAAAAGCCAAAAGTTAGACTTAACCTAGATTTGCGATATCTCGAGCCGGCGGTCGAATAAAACAACTAAATTTGGCAAAGGTCAAGTTGAGGTCAAGGGTCAAATTTTGCACCATACCTTGTGCGCGTGCGCATCACAACGGGCGCGTAAACTGCAAAAATGTCCAAATCACTTCTTATTGACAGCACTGTACGTTTCAGGTCATTTGGAGCATTTCGGTGCACACGTTTTTTTCGTACGCACCCTTTTCCCGAGCAAATACCGTCGTTTTTTCGATGGTTTTGGATGTCTGACTGAATTCTCCATCAATTAGAACCGTTTGCCGACCACCTAGACCAAGAATATCGCTTACAAGTCCAAAAAACTTGAATGCGCGCGCATGCGCGCGTAGTAAATGGCGGCATTTTTAAAGCGCTCATAACTCTCTAGAATTAACGGTGACCCCTACTTTTTATTGCTAATTCTGATAGACTATGATGCGTAGATAACATTTCAGGCATCGCATTCTATGCCAAATTGTTGTGACGTCATCTATGACGTCATAAAGAAAAATCGTATTTCGCGCATATCTCATGACTGGGGTCGAGTTACATAACCAAACTTGGTACACAGTAACTTCAGGTCAAAGGTCATTTCGGGTGCTTATCATATGCGTGCGGGTGTCGCGACGAACGCGTACGCGTAGGTTTGATATTAAGTCTTAAGGCAGTCATAATTCTCTAGAATTAACGATTACCCTATACCTTTTATTGCTTATTTTGATAGCCTATGATTTGTAGATAACATTTCAGGTACCACTTTGCATGCCGAATACTTGTGGCGTCATCTATGACGTCACAAAGAAAAATTGCATTTCACGCATATCTCATGACCAGAGTCGAATAAGATAACCAAACTTGGTACACAGTAACTTCAAGTAAAAGGTCATCACTTGAGGTAATCATAACCGTCCCCACGTCAAGACGAACGCGTACGCGCACGTCAAATTTTGAATTAATGTCTGATTGAAAATTTAAGGTGAAAAGGAACAGGTTTGAGCAAGCAATGATACATTTTTCAATTGATTATTTCATTTCCATGCATTAAGAAGCATTACACAAAATATCAACAATAATCATTTCACATTCACTTCATTGTATCATATTAAACTCTGCTTGGGAGGGGACAGTGTAATGCGCAGTGGCTTGAAAGGGACGCTCCTCCAGAAATGACTAGCTATACCTTTCTCAATGTGAAAATGTGAAATTACGCCATCTGTTGGTAGGTATAGGTCCAATTAGGCAAAGTTTAGTACCGTTATTACACAGATGTTAGCTAAAAGGGTGTAAATTTATAGACGCATGTATTAATGTATTTACAGCTTTGTTACTTATACTACAACTTTGAGGTTATTTTTGAGCTATTAGACTTGAAGGATTGGCTCCAAAGTACGGTGATAGAATGTTTTTGAAAATCAACTGGGAAGCAACTTTTCATTTAAAGACGCTATATAACACTGTGGAAGACCCATTTAAAAATTGTTGAACTTTGCAATCTGACATATCTGACAGTGTTTGAATGGACAAATTAACACCCTAGAATACAAAAGTTTGGACAGTTATGCTGTTACTAGTGCAATATGAACAGATACAAATTGGCGCATGAATTTCCTATCGGGCGATAGGAAATTCTGCAACACAGCAGTCTATGGTGAAAAGCTGGAATGGTCTCTCAATGATTTTCACTTTTATAAAGCACTTAATGATCGTTTTAAACTGCAATTTTTTAGGGCTTCATTTTTAGATAGTATCAGAGACACTGGTAGCACGGAAAATCATGTAGCTCAGATTTTTTTAAACTGGAAACATTGTTATACACTGTCTTTAATATATGTATTTCTACAGGTCTCCTTTCTTTTTTTTCGTTAAAAAATAAAAAAAAATACCCAAGTTTCGTTTTAAAAAATGTGGACGTTACGAACACTTTCGGGAGGTTAATACCAAAGCTATAAACCTTCAGTGTGCCGCCCTATATGATAATTAATAAGAAATGACGTTACATTAACAGCACAAAAAAACAGGTCTAAAGAAGTAAAACAGCTCGCTTTTCATGAATAAGCAAATGAGTCGTGAATAGGACCTGGCATATGTGTTAGCATAGATCGGCCGTTACATGGCAAAGGGTGTATCTGCAAAATAACCTTCCTTGAAATCACTTTGGAAGTTTCAGCTTTTACTATTTGTGTGAACAGCTTTGTCAAGTTGATTTTTGTTTCATTTGGTTAGTTATCATTTAATTATTTTTCTATACAATTTTATATATATAGTTATATTTTTCTTCAAAATGCTTTTTGTAGTAGATACAGCTTGTCTGGCAAAATATTCCATTATCCAACTCGTCCGCGTATGGTAAAGGATGTTCTGCCACTTCTATTGTTTCTATTGTGGTATTCATGGGCAAAGGGTGTATTGCAGATACCATTCGTTTTTTGTCAATCATGGGCAAGGATGCTATCTGCACGATACACCAATCGTTTTATTGTGATATCATGGCAAGGGTGTATTGCAGATACACCATTATAGTTATATGTAATCATTGCAGAACAATGTCTGGCGAATAGTTTGTTTTCATAATGGACAAATGTGTGGCAAGTAATATTTGACTTGTGTTTGATTTGGGAACTTATGCACTGTCGGCTTCTGCGAAACATTAAATGGCTAGTGCGTGAGCCATTTAAGTTTCATGTTGACAACCCTGGAATTTGTTCATCGAGCAATCGTTGCACGGAAGGCTACAGGAGGCCGACCTTTGGGCCGGCAGGGCTGGCGCTCCCTGGGGCTTAGGCTAGGCTGCTTGCCACTACTTGTGACGAGTGCCACATTTTTGTGATGCGCATCGTTTGTCGGGGGGCGTTTACGTTAGAGAATTTGCTGCGTGAAATTAAGCTTGTTGTGAACAGCCACCTCTTCAAGATAAAATATGCAATGGCACATTAATCATATTTGTGCGAAGACCTGTCATAAACTCATTGCTAAAGAGAAAGAGCAATCTAAACGAATGTACGCTGACATACCGGTCGTCGTCTTGCGTGTAGGCTGGAGTTGTCTGTGATGCTTCGTTACGTACAGTAGGCTAACTTACTTAACATCTGCAGGCCAATACGTCGTATAGATTAAGTTCCAACCGTTTAAATAGTTTATATCTGACCTCATAGTAACAGTTTAGTAAATTACTTTTATATTACACTAAGATTCTTCTCTCGCTGATCCACATGGTTTGCAACCGAATGTTTTAACAATAGACGAAGATAAACTCCGCGGATATGGCGGCAGTGACTTGAGTTTACTTTTAATCAGTATTTACATGCATGATTCACACACGCGCCGCCGCGGGTGTACGTGATGACAGGACACACATTGGCAAAAAGCGGTATCTATAACATACACCGAGCCGTGTTCAGAGCTAAGACATGCTAAAACTTGGCTAAAGGATGTATGTAGCACATACACCCCTTTTGCCTTGAACTAGTCTCAAACTTTCGCGTCAACAATTTGCAGGGAAAGACGTATGTTGCAGATACATCCTTTTGCCATAAATTGGTCTTTGACTTTCGCGGTCGCGCGATAAGATGTATGTTGCAGATACACCCTTTTGCCATATTTCACAAATCTGGCTGCGCTCAGTCATTTGTTGGCAGAAGGTGTATCTAGCAGATACACCTTTTTACGAAAACATTGAGCTCTGCTGCGGCTGGCGTTGGGTGTATCTATAAGATACACCTTTTCGCCATGAAACGACAGGATGTTTTAGAAAAAGTGCTGTAGATACGCCCTGCTATCTACAAAAGGAGACGTCCTGCAATTACGAGATCTAGATAAATAGGAAAGAGCCGCCTACTAACCCCCCCCCCCCCAAATGCAAAAACCTGAAAAAGCCAAAATTTGCAGATACACCCTTTTGCCATGTGACGGCCGAGATATGCAAAATACAGAAGAATGTTTAAGTACAGACTCGTAAACATACTTTAAAGCAGAAGAAACATGAGACCTTATTTACAAATAAAGAACATTTTGACCTACGTAGAATAACTGCTCACAACAGAATGCCTGAAAACAAATTCAAATGTATTCAGCGTTCATGTATGATTTAGGAGGTATTAGAAATGGAGTTACAACACGTCATGTTCCTTTGCACGACGTTCGAAGCCGCCACTCGAAAGTATGTTGCGTATGCGCTTAACTAAATCACATCAGGCTTGCAAGTGGCAAGACAATAGCATTCCGCTTGACTGTATAATCGTAACGTACTTTCAGAGCAAGATTCATTTTATGATAATTGATATTTATTGTAGCCAATAGCAAAAGGATGAGTAAGCACACAAATTTCAGTCTCCGGGGGATATGCGAAAAGAAAACAGCAAAAATCAATAAAATACCGATGAAAATTACTAAAATGGGCACGCCCGGGCACTCTTTTGGCATAGTTTTTCAAAGAGCACTATAATTGACGATCATCTCAAATTTATTTGCCGGAATTGATCGAAAAAGTGTCAAAATTGGCATAAAAGAAGGGTATGGTTTCCAACATTGTTGACAAAATATGACTTTGATTCAAGCTTGCCGAAAAGTTTCTTACATCATATGTTTTTACTTGTCAAGCTCAATTATAGGCAAAAAATCACATTGGTTCACCAACAAACAAATTATTTTTTTTCGCAATACGTTAACACATATTGCAACTCATAATCCGTTCGTCCTATGAAGTTGACGGCCTGGAACATCGATCATCAAAGATACGAAAGCACCCGAAGAATTCTTTTGTACGTCCTTAGAAACGTAACAGCTGCTTGAATAAATTATTGCTTGTTCGAACTCCAACTCTCATACCTCCTTAGTATAACATATGGGGGAATAGTATCCGAGGTGTCTGGACCGGCATGTCTTATTGACCAGTGAGTTAAAGCGGTTGGATTTTGCGTAGGGTATTTATGAATGACATAATTCGAATGGAATATACGATCAAACCTTACTTGAACCCGTACATAAACAATGCTAAATGGAATGCATGTATATCACAAGTCTATATACTTCATATAGCATCGTTTGTTACATTCCCTTTCGATGTAATAATCGCAGCGGTTACGCTGATCACCAATTCGTCTTGGTGACGAATTAAAGTCTAGTGATGGGAGCGTTTACGTGGATCACCAATTCGTCTCAGTGACGAATTAAAGTCTATAATCATGTTATTTCTGGTCATTTTTTGTTCAGACGATAACTCAAGAACGATGACACCAATAGTCTTTTAACTTAAGATGGTTATGTCCCATGTCAAACAGTGAATTATTCCAAAAGAAATTGGATTATTGTGTCATTGAGTCATTCGTGATTCCAAATATTCTAAAAACCTCAAAATTGACATAAATGTGTTAACTTTCAAAGCCAACAATTTCCTTTCCAATTTTGTTCTTTCTCAAAACCGTATAGCAAATTGCTATTTCCTTTTATTCCATAAAGAGACATCCCATTACATGCATACCTGCCAACATCCTAACATGAAAAATAAATCTCACTGATACATGTCACAACTCTTATTCTTAATGCAAATTGAAGATTAAAATCTTACTGTGTGAAATCACTTGGTATAAGTATACTGTACATTCTTTTAAAGGATCTTATTTTCGTATCAGAAACTCATTCTATTGATTTGGACACTGAAAAATCTTACTAAATCGGTTGTCAGGTATCTACACGCAAACTGCAAACACTCAATTCCTTAAAAAAAAAAAAAAATAGCAAAACTACCAAACACTCACTTCCTAAAACGAAAAGATAAGAAAAAACACCTGTACCGTTCTACACCCAGTAAACTGCAACAAACATACACACAGATTAAGAACTAACATCCCACAGTACGCAGAGTTAACCAGTCACTTCCCAAACCAAACACACATACCACAGTCACACATATACATTCAAAGAGAGACATACAGACATACAAACACCATAGACAGACAGACACACACACACACACAGATAAAAATAAATTCAATAACAAATATAAACAAAAAAAGTATATGCACTGACATAAAAAACAGACAAAAACATTGGTATTACATATTCATTGCTAAATATTTATTGCAATTAAATCCATCATCAATCTCTTTCTACATGTATATCAAGCCCATGTTTTCAATTACGTTTGATCTGGTATAAAATTATACATGACCCACTACAAGGCAAAATGGACAACTTCGTATAAAATTACACATGACTTAGTATACAACTCTATGTACATGCATCGTATAAAATTACACATGACCCACTACACGGCTAAATGGACAACTTCGTATAAAATTATACATGACTTAGTATACAACTCTATGTACAACATCGTATAAAATTACACATGACCCACTACACGGCTAAATGGACAACTTCGTATAAAATTACACATGACTTAGTATACAACTCTATGTACAACATCGTATAAAATTACACATGACCCACTACACGGCTAAATGGACAACTTCGTATAAAATTACACATGACTTAGTATACAACTCTATGTACAACATCGTATAAAATTACACATCACTTAGTATACAGCTCTGTGAACAACATCATATAAAATTACACATGACTTAGTATACAGCTCTGTGAACAACCTCGTATAAAATTACACATGACCCACTACATGGCTCTATATGGACATCCTCGTATAAAATTACACATGACCCACTACACGACTCTATGGATAACGTCGTATAATATTACACATGACCCACTACACGGCTCTGTGAAAAACCTCATATAAAATTACACATGACTTAGTATACAACTCTATGTACATGCATCGTATAAAATTACACATGACCCACTACATGGCTCTATATGGACATCCTCCTATAATATTATACATGACCCACTACAAGGCTCTAAGGAATAACCTCGTATAAAATTACACATGACCTAGTATACAGCTCTATGAAAAACCTCGTATAAAATTACACATGACTTAGTATACAGCTGTATGAAAAACCTCGTATAAAATTACACATGACCCACTACATGGCTCTATGTGGACATCCTCGTATAAAATTACACATGACCCACTACACGACTCTATGGATAACGTCGTATAATATTACACATGACCCAATACACGGCTCTATGAAAAACCTCGTATAAAATTACACATGACTTAGTATACAGCTCTATGAAAAACCTCGTATAAAATTACACACGACCCACTACATGGCTCTATGAACGACCTCGTATAATATTACACATGACGTAGTATACAGCTCTATGAAAAACCTCGTATAAAATTACACATGACCCACTACATGGCTCTATGAAAGACCTCGTATAATATTACACATGACTTAGTATACAGCTCTATGAAAAACCTGTATAAAATTACACATGACCCACTACATGGCTCTATACCTCGTATAATATTACACATGACTTAGTATACAACTCGATGTACTTCGTATAAAATTACACATGACTTAGTATACAGCTCTGTGAACAACCTCGTATAAAATTACACATGACTTAGTATACAGCTCTGTGAACAACCTCGTATAAAATTACACATGACCCACTACATGGCTCTATATGGACATCCTCGTATAAAATTACACATGACCCACTATACGACTCTATGGATAACGTCGTATAATATTACACATGACCCACTCCACGGCTCTATGAAAAACCTCATATAAAATTACACATGACTTAGTATACAACTGTATGTACATGCATCGTATAAAATTACACATGACCCACTACATGGCTCTATATGGACATCCTCGTATGATATTATACATGACCCACTACAAGGCTCTAAGGAATAACCTCGTATAAAATTACACATGACGTAGTATACAGCTCTATGAAAAACCTCATATAAAATTACACATGACCCACTACACGGCTCTATGAACGACCTCGTATAATATTACACATGACTTAGTATACAGCTCTATGAAAAACCTCGTATAATATTACACATGACCCACTACATGGCTCTATATGGATATCCTCGTATAATATTATACATGACCCACTACACGGCTCTATGGATAACCTTGTATAAAATTACACATGACCCTCTACACGGCTCTATGAACGACCTCGTATAATATTACACATGATCCATTACACAACTCTATGGATAACTTCGTATAAAATTATGTATGATTTAGTATACACATTAAAAATTCATTGCATACGAAACATCCCAACAATATCATAAGAATGTGACTTGATTAATGTTGAAAACTTGTCTGACTTCCAGACATAATTTGGATCCTTCAAAGTAATCTCAAGCAGAATGATACACATTTAAAATTCAATTTTACTAAGCATAACCATGTGACTCGATTAATGCATTCAGCCATCAAACTTCAATTTATATAAAGCACTCTAATCGCACTACACGAATGTGTCTCAATTAATGCGTTCACTCATTAAAGTAGTCTGACTTCCAGCCATATTTATGGATCATTCAAAGTAATACACATTCAAAATTCTATTTTGATAAAGTACCTAAATAGCACTATCAGAATGTGTCTCAACTAATGATTCACACATCAAAGTAGTCTGACTTGCAGACATAATTTTGGATCCTTCACAGTAATCTGAAGCAGAATGATACACATTTAAAATTCAATTTTACCAAGCATAAGAATGTGACTTGATTAATGCATTCAGCCATCAAACTTCAATTTATATAAAGCACTCTAATCGCACTACACGAATGTGTCTCGATTAATGTGTTCACTCATCAAAGTAGTCTGTCTTCCAGACATATTTTTGGATCCTCCAAAGTAATACAAAGTGATACATATTTCCTATTTCATTTGTATGAAGCATCTTACTTCAAGAATGTGACTTAATTAGAGTGTTCACTCATGAATATCTAACTTCCAGACATATTTTTTTTTTATTTTTCAAAGTGATACACATTCAATTCAAAAATTAGATTTGCATAAAGCACCTTAATAGCACTATACGAATGTGTCTCCACTAATGCGTTCACTCCTCAATGAGGTCTGACTTGCAGACATCTTTCTGGATCCTTCATACACTTTCAAATTTCAATTTGGATAAAGCCCCTTAATAGCACAATAAGAATGTGTCTCGACTAATTTATTCACTCATCAACATAGCCTGACTTCTAAACATATTTTTGGATCCTTCAAAGTAATACAAAGTGATAAACATTTCAAATTCAATTGTATGAAGCATCTTACTTTAAGAATGTGACTTGACTATTGCGTTAAGTCACTTATGACTAACTTCCAGACATATTTTTGGATCCTTCAAAGTAATACAAAGTGATACACATCTCAAATTCAATTGTATGAAGCATCTTACTTCAAGAATGTGACTCAACTAGTGCATTCACTCCTCAATGAAGTCTGACTTCCAGACTTATTTCTGGATCCTTCAAAGTAATACAAAGTGATACACATTTCATATTCAATTGTATGAAGCATCTTACTTTAAGAATGTGACTTGACTATTGCGTTGAGTCACTAATGACTAACTTCCAGACTTATTTTTGGATCATTCAAAGTAATACAAAGTGATGCACATTTCATATTCAATTTGTATGAAGCATGTTACTTCAAGAATGTGACTCAACTAGTGCGTTAACTCCTCAATGAAGTCTGACTTCCAGACTTATTTCTGGATCCTTCAAAGTGACACACTTTCAAAACTCAATTTGTATAAAGCACCTTAATAGCCATATTAGAATGTGCCTCCACTAATGCGTTCACTCCTCAATGAGGTCTGACTTGCAGACATATTTCTGGATCCTTCAAAGTGATACACTTTCAAAATTCAATTTGGATAAAGCCCCTTAATAGTACAATAAGAATTTGTCTCGACTAACGTATTCACTCATCAACATAGTCTGACTTCCATACATATTTTTGGATCCTCCAAATACAAAGTGTCACACATTTCATATTCAATTTGTGTGAAGCATCTTACTTCAAGGATGTGACTCGACTAGTGCATTCAGTCATCAACGTCTGTCTTCCAGACATATTTTTGGATCCTCCAAAGTAATACAAAGTGTCACACATTTCATATTCAATTTGTATGAATCATCTTACTTCAAGGATGTGACTAAACTAGTGCATTCACTCTCCTCAATGAGGTCTGACTTCCAGACATGTTTCTGGATCCTTCAAAGTGATACACTTTCAAAACTCAATTTGTATAAAGCACCTTAATAGCACTATTAGAATGTGTCTGAACTAATGGTTCACATATCAAAGTAGTCTGACTTGCAGACATAATTCTGGATCCTTCAAACAAATACACATTAAAATTTCAAGTTGGATAAAGTACTGTAACAGTATTATAATAATGTTATGTTATGTTAATGACTAATGGTTCACTCAATCAAAAATAGGCTGACTTCTAAACATATTTTTGGATCCTTCAAAGTGATATGAAGTGATACACATTTCAAATTCAATTGTATGAAGCATCTTACTTTAAGAATGTGACTTGACTATTGCGTTAAGTCACTAATGACTAACTTCCAGACATATTTTTGGATCCTTCAAAGTAATACAAAGTGATACACATTTCATATTCAATTTGTATGAAGCATCTTACTTCAAGAATGTGACTCAACTAGTGCATTCACTCCTCCTTGAAGTCTGACTTCCAGACATATTTCTGGATCCTTCAAAGTGATACACTTTCAAAACTCAATTTATATAAAGCACCTTAATAGCACTATACGAATGTGTCTCCACTAATGTGTCTCCACTAATGCGTTCACTCCTCAATGGGGCCTGACTTGCAGAAATATTTCTGGATCCTTCAAAGTGATACGCTTTCAAAATTCAATTTGTATAAAGCCCCTTAATAGCACTATAAGAATGTGTCTCGACTAATGCATTCACTCATCAACATAGTCTCACTTCCAGACATATTTTTGGATCCTTCAAAGTAATACACATTCAAAATTCAATTTGGATAAAGCACCCTAATAGCACTATTAGAATGTATTAGAATGACATATACACACAGTTAACTTCACTCGTTTTAAGAATTCAGTCCGTGAAATCCCACCCGGCATCGTCGCTGTCTGATGATGCCAGAATAAGTTCCTGTTGGCTCTCTTGAATTTTGAACTCCTCTACCCTGCTTGTGATGAGGATGCTGTTCCTTCTCAGCTCTTTTGCCACCATAGCAGCATCTCCTACAGCAGAAAAAAAAATATTCATTAAATTAGCCAAGCTGATGAAACCACTTTAAAGATGGCTAAGGAGTCAAAAAAGAAAAATACATTGAATAAACATAATCATTTTTTATAATGAAACTTAAAAATTACTGGACAAAATTGGGTACGATTCGGAATATAGTGGTATAAGCAACACTATGTAATGTGTAGCACAACATGTAATGGGGAAACTTGTTCCAATGCCAATACTAATTCTAAGCATGTCTGCTAAACAAAGAAACATTTAAAAATTAAAAACTTAGATAATGGTAGAAATGGATTACCTGATGTATGTAAAATAGATACTTTGAGGGTTTTTTTTGTTGTTGTTGTAGAAAATATACTATCAAGTAATTAATCTGTGTAATTTTGGAAACTTAATCTTCAAATGCAGAGGCTCTCAGAAAAAAAAGTACCATCTGGAGAATGTGAATTCAGGAATATTGAACCTTGAATAAACTTCTTTTTTTATTATAATCAGAAAAAACAGCATTTCAAATACTCATCATTGCATTTAATATACTCACATTCAAATCAAGTGTAATGTTCAATAACAATGATTAAAGGTAAATGACAAGATTGGGGGTAGTAACAACTTTGTTTGATAACTATTCTAGAATTAGGTAAACTGTGCTCCTACTGAGAAAATGTTTTAGTCAAAAGTAGACTATCTTTAAATAAATTCCAGCAGTATGCCATGTGACAGAAAAAATTTATGTTGTGTATAGTTTTCTATGTGATTAATTTCTCTTTAAGATCAAGAGAAACAAAGTGCTGGTACATCCATGCTTGATTCTCCTCAAACAATTACAAAACAAATCCTTTCAGTCCAGGAGACTGGTAAACCTTTCTCTCAGATTGGCTTGAGAGGTATTCTTCATTTCTTCTAATAAACTCAATGTAATACAGTGCACTCTCGATATAAAGAAGTCCTCGGGACCCATTAAATTTGTTCTTTATAACGAAATTTCTTTATATCAGGGTTGCAATAGCAATAAAATACAGAGGAAATCCAAGATATGAGACCAGAGATTTTACTTCTTTATAATGAAATTTTGTTATATCAATGTTGAGAGTGCACTCTATACCTAAATTAAATTGTACCAAATGAATGCAGAACATTTGCTCTTAATTTATTCTGAATTTGTTTTCTGGGTGCTTAGTGAACCTAAAGTTTAAATGAATAACCCACAGGAGCACTGTGCAATAGCCCTGTAGCAATATGTGCCAGCTATAGATGCCCACATTTTGAGATAACGCTTGTTCGGCCCTAGCTTAATGAGATAATGTGATCTGACGTTTTTCAATTTTCATTTAAAAGAACAAACTAGAGCAATTAGGTTATGGGGTATGCCTCCGCACCCCATCCAATTCCAAACTTTAAATATACGGGGCATCGTAACCTTTGACCGTTATACTCTGAAATCTCATCTATGCCCCATAATACTGTACTTCACCCAAATTACATTAATATTCGATAAGCCTTTCTCAAGTTATCATAAAGATATTTAGTATGGGGCCTCGTGATCGACCTTTGATCTCTAAAGTCTAATCAGTGCATTGGTGCTGTGTAATACATATTTCACCCAAGTTACATCAAAATCCAACATGTCTTTCTTAAGTTATCATGGTAATGAGCCCAACTCAGACCTGTTTTAGGCCCTATGACCTTTGATCTTTGGGTTCCAAAATCTAATCAGTTCATTGTTGCCCCATAGTACATTCTTGTCCCTAATTACATCCAAATCCGACCATCAGGTCTTAAGTTATCGCGGTAAAGATCGAGAACCGGTAACAGACGGATGTATGACCCAAAAACATAATGCCTCCGGCAACTTTGTTGCGGGGAGGGGGGGGTCCGATTTGTTGTGTATGGGATTAATTACTTGCAAATTTTGTCTGATTGACCAAACTATACTCGAGCTTTAACCTGGTAGTGGGGTCATGATACACACGGCTAAATTACGTGAACAGCATGCATCGTTTTTAACTGTGATTGCTCTCATCTAAAAACCTTATAACTTTGTGTTACAATGAGATATTAACTTCAAAGCTGCCAACTTTCCTCAATGTCTGTAGTAATTTCACACAAAAAAATAAATAATTTTCCCATATTTTGAATCAAAAGCAATAATTCATACATAAACGTGCAGAATTACCAAAAGCTGATGCAATGAAATCAGTATAAACTTGTCATGGTAGCCAGGATTACATACATACCTCTTCCATTTAAATCAATCAGAACTGATTCTTCTTCCTGTGTGCATTCACTTATAAGTGACCTGTATACTTCATCTGACTTCGATTGAACTGCGGGTAACGTGGTAGGGGGAGCCTCCATCACTCCATCCTCTCTGACAACCATCAAAACTAAGTGTTCAATACTCTTCGCTACAATATAAACAAAACAACAACAGGAACAATTGAATTAGTAATCATGCAATGTGTAATAAATATGTATCACCCCCCCCCCAGTTCGTTTCTAGGATTGTGCCAATGTCTGAAATGTCCAGCTTAAATCAACAAGACTGCTCTTTTCATAATTGTGTGTAAACTTGGAAGTCCCTGACAAGCCATACCATATAAAACATTTAGAATCAGAATCCAGGAAGAAGTAAAGAAGTAACATTTTCTTTTTTATAATTGAGTTTGAAAAAAAAATGCATAAATCAGCTCAATCACTAACTTCTCAATTCCATAAAAATTTGAAACCCATACAGGTCCTATGAGTAAAAACAAATAGAATCAAAATAAACCCTGAAATAAAGTTTCTTTTTTCCCTCAATTTTTCATTGTTTCTAGATAAATTTGCGTTAGAAAGACTTCACATATTTAGCATACAAACTTGGAATCCCCCACCAAGCTTTATCTGTCTGAGCAATGATTGGCGAAAAATACAGAGCAGTTAGTATTTTCAATATATTGAACACACTTAGAATAAGACACATACACTGACAAATGCAGCTCTAGCCTGTTTGTTGCCCTTCACCATCTGGGAACAAGCCTAGTTTGTAATGTGTTCTGCACAGGGTTGGTCGGAGTGGGAAATACTTGCGGTAAATACTGCTTTGATAATTTTTTTGGGAAAATTGAAAATAGTCTGAAATACATGGAAATACTATGACATATACTCCTTGAATGTTACATGTATTGCCTGGGTGTTTCTGAAGTATTTTCTAGTATTTCCCAATACCACCCTAGTCCCTTAACATCTTGAGTACTTCCCAGCACTTCTCACCTGCCCGGGAAATACTGGAATTTCCTGGGAAATTGCCAACCACGGTTCTGCATGATACATTCATTTCTTCTTAAGCTTGTTAATGTGTACAACTTTAGAAGAATGCCAGCTATATATTGATCGGGCATTATGGTTTTTTTTTATTATTCTTTGATTACACTTAAAACCCAAGGTAGAGTTTCACTAAATAATAAAAAAATTCAAATTATTTGCAGTTTTGTGTTATTGATACACCTGTATTATGATCACTTATCCATGCCCTGAAAATTGTTCACCCTGAAACAAGAAGTAAAATATGTGGGTCCTGTTTCATAAAGCTGTTTGTAATGATACGCATGACTTTACGAGCAACTTGAATACGAAGTGACAAGTAAAATGCCCCTTCCTCCCCCCCCCCCAAAAAAAATCCTGTCATTTTGAGAAACTATAATCAACATAAGTTAGATTTTGCCAAAGGATTACGTTTTCCTTAGAAAGTTAACCTTAATTACCTAGGCTTTTTTGAAATTGCATAGCCCGGGGGGGGGGGTTGGAGGGCTAATTTCAGATCTCACCCGTGGATCGCGCAATCGCTGCGAAAATTTGCAAGCGCATAGAGCCGGATGTAATCTCCGAGACTGTATAGTTAGATTTTGGAAAAATAATTATCTTCTACTTTTAAATAATTAATTATGCAAATTTATACGTATAAAATCATA
>JZLH01S0508583.1:88617-99225 GCA_001188425.1 Eucidaris tribuloides
TATGGTTAAGAGTATGAATATTAGTCTACCTTTACATATTTGACCATTAGCAGATATGATTTCAATAGTTTGAGAATCACATTTGCCTTGCCATACCCTAAGGCATTTGTAAAGTCATGTGTTACTTACAAACAGCTTTATGAAACAGGCCCCAGGAGCCATCTTGATTTCTTTTGTATTTCATTGTATTTGCAATCCTGATTCAAAGAAATCTCATTGGTCTCAATGACTTCTTTCTATTGAGAGTGCACTGTATGTCCAAATCACAGTATAAATATACTGAACATTCTTCAAAAATTATTTTATTTGTATCAGAAAATCTGCCACTAAGAATTCCTCTGTTGTATGTAAGTTATCAAACAGAAACCAGTTACATAGCTTTTAGGGCTTTGATCTTTGATCTCTGAGCTACACACTCTGAAATCAAACTTTGGCTGTATTTTGATATCATGTACCTCCAAACCAAATCTTATGACAATCTGTCAATCTTTACAAAAGGATGGACAGACAGTGGCATTTCTATATCCCTCCGACTTCGTCAGGCAAGAGGATAATATCCAAAATGTGTACTACATGTCCAACAAGAGTTATGGCTTTATAAACATCAATAATTCAAAAGGCCCAACATGTCAAAATGTCACTCTTCAGATTCTGAAACTAACTTAACTAAATTAACCAACAGAAAAAAAATGTGCAGGCTACACTCACCTCTCTTATCTACTATTGCAGAATAGGAATAACTCCTTCCTTCCCTTTCCGCTCTCCTGGCTACTGCACCTGCCATGATGACTTTATCACTAAAGTATGCAATTGTAGTTCGTGGCTGCAGTATCCTTTCATACCTTTTCTCCAGATCTCCTTCCTAATTATTCAAAACAGTAGAATTATGATTAATACATACTTAAGAAAATGCATGTGTTTAAAACTAATTCACACATTTTGGGTGTCTAAACTTCAATTAATTTTCCTGACTTTTTTCTTCCATTGCATCTTAACCCGTTGCCTACGGGAACCGGGTGGGCCCTGTACAAAGTCTATGGAGATTTGTTAATCTCGTGGTGAACGGGTTAAGTGGCAAGTAACTGTAACATATAGGAAGGCCTTAAAAATGCCTATGCATTGGAAGTGTTTCATGGAATTAACTATGTAATTTAAAAATGAAAAAAAAAATCACCGTCACTTCATGCTTCAGAATTTGTGCCATGACTTTTTATGTATTAAAAGTACAAAGCCAAAAGTTTTTAATATAAGTGGTTCACAAGCCAACACCAGTAACATTGCTTATTAAGGTGGTGAACAGGTGAACTGAAATGGTGAATGATATACCTGGCATCTGAAATCCAGACCACAGGTGTATGTACGTCTATGCCTCAGCAAGCTTAACTCTTTTGTGTGTGACAATTCACCAACAACTCCCCTCCCCCCCCCCTGTGAAAAATCAAGAATATATCTTCACTCTTTAGTCTCTCTTATGGCTTTCTTTCTTTGATTCCCTTCTTCTGCTTCCTTGGTGTAGTTGTTACTCTATTATCATTTTACATATAGGGTCTTCATTGTTTCAATTTTAGAAGAATGTCAAAAAGAGATCTCCCTTCTGAAAATCTTTTTGCAGCTTTGTAACACATTGTTACACCAAGATTGTTCACCATGTTTGTATACGCCTACATACTCTATAAGCAGGAAATCTGTTTTCTTCCCTATGGTTTTCCCCCAAGTACATCTTTTTGCCTTAGCATTCAAATTTAATATCATTGAACAAAGCTATGATTTCACCATAACAATGAATTACATGTATTGTAAATAATACTACCCAAATGTAATACTGAAATTTGTAGGCATGTATTTGTTTATTATGGTCACTGCCTGACAATTTCAGTACTTAAGGGGACTTTAAGGACACATTTTGGTGTCTCCATTATGTAATTTGGCGTAACATTTGCATATTAAGGAGACACATTTTTGACACAGTCTTCAATGGAAGTGTCTCCCTAAAGTGTCTTCAAAGAGTGACATTTCTACCACCTGTTTCTGTGAATACAATTATGGACAATAGTGAGACATGAAAGCGGGAATTTGATCAGTAGAACGTGAAAATAATTAAATTTATGTTAGTTACACATGACTTTATGAATGATTTCAAGTATGGCAAGCCAAATGTGATTCTCAAACTATTAAAATCGCATCTGCCAATGTTTATGCATTTCTTTGTCCGAGTTTGTGGACGCACTTTCGAAAAATAAGTAGACATAAAAGAAACGCTACATGTATTTTGTCGTTTATTGTGTAATATGGTTTGAAATTTTGTTTCATAGCTTGGCGACCTATGTATTATTTTCAGTTGAAAAAAAGGATTTGGCTCCTCTTGAAATTTTCATTTATTTATAAATGAATTGTTTGATCGCAAAACGGGTTAACTCCATTTCTACCAAAATTGAGTTATCAACATTGATATATATATATAACACAGAATAACATGAAACCTTTGATGCATTTTAAGTCCAACATTAAAGGTAAATGACATGATCGGGGGTAGTCCTCAACTTGGGCTGATAATAACTTTAAATCAGTAAACTATGCCAAGGCTTTCTTCTGTGGAAAATCGTTGTAGTCAAACGTTCACTCATCAAAACATAACAAGTCAATCATCCACGTAATAGCATGGAAAGCCTGCTGTCGTGGCTCTGCTATATGGGCTTATTTTTAGTCCTACGCGGCAAAGAATAAGATAACTCCAACTGTTTATGCTTGATTCTCCTTTAAGTAAACCAAATTACAGACAAAATCCTCCCAGGTGGGAGATCCACATCTGCTACGTGAACAAATGGTAATACTTTCAGACTCTTTGGTTCTTGAAGAGCCATTTTTCAAGTGTTCCCAATGATGTACTAACCATTTAAATGACTTCAATCACAATTTTCGAAGCAGTCTCGCTTCATATATATAGCCAAAGGGGGTAGTTTAAACACCCAAAACACCCCCTAAGTACTCGTATGTATAACAGGACTGAAAGGCATTGTATGACAATATTTCCATGAACAAATTGTTAGCTACATGATTCCCCATGCTACTATTGCTTTGATAAGGTCTAGAAATATAGTCCTGCAAAATTACAGTTCAAAATAATCATTGAGTGCTTTAAAAAAATAAAAATCATTGAGAGACCATTCCCGTTTTCCCCATAGAGTGCTGTGTTGCACATTTTTCATCTGCCAAGATTAATTCATGTGCCAATTTTTATCTATATTTTACAAGTGGCAGCATACATGTACTTGTCTGAACTTCTAGGATGCTAATTTGTCCATTCAAACACTGCCAAATATGTCGGAAAGCAAAGTTTGACAATAACTTAAACTGGTCTTCCAAAATATTATACAGTGCCTTAATTACTTCTTCTACTAATAGCTCGGCATGGTAATCAAAATAATGTCATATAGCATATAGCATCCGTGACGTCATCTATGACGTCATTAGTAAAAACAGACATTTGTCAATAAGTACAATTACGCAATCAAATTGGACCAACGTAAAATTTAGGTCAAGGGTCAACTGCTGGACCTAGCCAAGTGCGCGCACGCGCCACGATGCGTGCGTACGGGCACGTCAAAATTTAAAGATGCTCCAAATGACTTCTTTTTAACAGCACTATATGTTTCAGGTCATTTAGAGCATATCGGTGCGCGCGTACGCGCGCGTTTTTTTTTTGCGTGCACCCCTTTTCCGACAAAATACCCTCGTTTTTTCGATGGATTTGGCTTACTGACTGAATTCAGCATCAGTTAGAACACTTTCCCGACCACATGGACCCAAAATATCACTTATGAGTCGATAAAACTGAAATGCGCGCGCATGCGCGCGTAGTGAACGATGGACATTTTTAAATAATTCGTAACTCTCTACAATTAACGGTGACCCCTATTTTTTTATTGCTTATTCTGTTAGACGTTGATGAGTAGATTACATTTCAGGCATCGCTTTCTATGCCAAATTGTTGTGACGTCATCTATGACGTCATTAAGAAAAATCGTGTTTCGCGCATATCTCGCAACTGGAGTCGACTAAGAGAACCAAACTTGATACACAGTAACTTCAGGTCAAAGGTCATAACTGGTGCTATTATTGAGCATGTGTGTGTCACGACGATCGCGTACGCGCACGCAAAATTTCAGATTTATGATGGATAAAGAATTTAAGGTGAAAAGCAACAGCTTTGAACGACAGGATTTGAGTAAAATAACCAAACTCTGTATACACAGTAACTTCAGGTTAAAGGTCATCACTTGAGCTAATCATAATGTGCACGCGCGTCGGGACGAATGCATACGGGCGCGTCGATTTTTTTTTCTTTATAAAAACAACCAAATTTGGTCTGTTATTGAATCATATCAGCACGATCATCACAATAACATGTAATTAACATAATAATATAACTTTTTTTAACTAGTTTATACAAATACACATTTTTTCCATAAATAAAGATTAATAATAACTCTCTGTTTTTTCTTGATTTTCTCTATATTATACCGATTTTTTAGTAAACTAATGAATAATCTAACCAATGTATTTTGTCTCAGCCTTTGTCGTTTCATTTGATAAATTAACATAGATTTATATATAGTAAACAAAGCGTAATTTAAAATTAAATTTATATCTATTGATTTCTTACTCATTACTTTATATCCAAATACCACTTTTTCATAACTAGTAGAAAATTTTGCGAAAAAGTATTTTTGTATAAACTTTTCAACATAATTCCAAAATGAAGTCAAATATGAACATTCCCAAAACATATGTAATATATCACCAATATCATCACAATAAAAACATAAATTTGATTCTTTTAAATTCCATTTGAATACATTTTTTTTGGTGTTGGAAGAATATCATAAAGAAACTTAAAATTGAAATTTATTAACACACTGTCCAAATTTTGCTTTAGTTTAAACAATCATATCCGTTTCCAATTTAAGTTTAAATTTGTGTCAAATAAATGTAACCAGAAATTTTCTGCTCTTGATGCCTTTTGTTTTTCCTGTATCAAATCATTATATATAATTTTCAATTGAATTTTTTGTTTTGATACGTTCGTGTTTGTAGGTAATACATGTAAATAATCACGCCTCTCATTCTTAAATTTGTTAAATTCATCTAAAACAACATCTTTTGTCAACAGAACACGTTTCCATTCAGGTTTAATAGCAGTTATTATCTTTGCATATTCACGAAACCACCTGGCATCACTTATAACTAATTTTCTTTTGATAGTATGTATATCGAGGAAACCATTACGATCCAGTAGATCTCCTATGTATAAATGTCTGACTGAATCCAATTTTTAAATAGTAACATTTTATTATTAAACATAATATCTTTATTCAACCAGATCATTTCGTCGTGGCTATTAAGATCCGGCGAACAATTCATTTTGGTGCGCAAACGCAATTCCGAGAAAATCGCGTTTGAAAAAAGTGCACTTTTCCAACAAAAAAAAATTCTTGTTTCTCGCTGTTACAGATGACTGAATTTTAGCAAAATGACAAATATAAATACTCTAGTTTCTCGCTTACTGATTATTTTGAGCCAATATCATAAAATTATAAATATATTCAGCGATAAAATTGTTTGGCAGTTCGTAAAATCCACTGCTTTCACGTATCGCCAATCCCGTTGCGTGTATTGCCCTATGGACAACAATTTTCGCGTTGAATTGTTCGACGGTTCCGTAAAACCCCTCGCCAGATCAACGTGGCGGCGCAATACCTTTGTGTGCTGGTTTGTCGCTCGCGACCAAAAATTGTTTTGGCGGTTTCGTAAGAACCCGCGCAGTATTCCAGCTGCGCGTATACCTCTTGTCGTACTTGTTTCGTCCGCTTTGCACCCCTGTTTTACGAACCGATAAAAACAATTTTTGTTGGACGAAAAAGGGGTGTTTTTAAACCGTCCCTGTATATTTCAAAAAGTTAAACATTTTACTGTTCTAAAACTTTGGGACAAGATGATATTTTTATATTATACTTTCATAATACGATGAAAACTCAAAAATTCCGAAAATTTGACCCTGCCCAAAACACCTGTTTTGGGCGTTTCGTAAAAAGCCACGACGATTTTCCGATTACATAATTACTGTTAAACTGAATGGAGTCATCAATCGACCTAATTCTTCTCGAAAACCAGGAAAACAAAATTTCACAGTAAAAATTTGGTATTTTACCTTTAAAAAATGAAACATATTTTGGATTACATTTACAATTTAATATCACCACAATTCCCCCAAGTTTTTGAAACCAATAATCAAACATCACTTTCCAGTTAGTGTTATCTTGACACAGTAAATAGTTGTAAAACCATTTCAATTTCAACGAATCGAATTTTGTATAAATGTCAAACATATTCAAACCTCCTTTCTCAATTTCATTTATAATATGTGACCGTTTGACTTTGTGGTAAGATGAACAGCACAGAAATTCAAAAAATAATCGATCATATCTTTTAATCAAGTTCTTCGGATAATTTATTACATGGGCTGTATATATCAATTTAGACAAAATTAAACTTTTCAAAACAATAATTTTCCCTTCATACGTCAAATTTCTCTGTTTCCAAGAATTAAGGATAAGATTGATTTTAATAAAACGTTCTTCCGACCAGTTCAAGCTTGTGCTTAAATTGTTATTCCTACTAAAGGAAATACCAAGTGATTTCACATAAGAATCTGACCACTGTATATCACCTATCGGATCAGTAGGGATGCTATTTCCCAACCATAAAGCTTTCGTTTTATTATTATTTCACTTTATTCCGGAAACATTTCCAAATTTATTGATAATATTTAAAGCAAATTCACTAGATTTAACATCATGCATAAAAAAGTTAAATCATCAGCGAGCTGCACCAATTTTATTTCTTTCTTACATGTTCCAATAAATAACCCTTTACACTCAACATTTTGCCTTATTTGATTTTCTACTGCTTCCACTGCCAAGATAAACTAGATTTTAATTCGTCACTAAGACGAATTGGTGATCCGCGTAAACACTCTGTTCATTTAATCTAAAAAAAGGTGGCAAACAATCTATATCAAGTATGATTGCTTGCTAAAATATGTCCCTCATCACCTTACATTATCCATCAAACATCAATTCAAAATTCGACGTGCGCGTACGCGTTCATCGTGACGTGTGAACGGTTATGATTAGGACCAGTGATGACCATTGACTTGAAGTTACTGTGTACCAACTTTGATTATCTTACTCGATTCCAGTCATGAGGTATGCGCGAAATACGATTTTCTTTGTGACGTCACTAATGACGTCACAAGTATTCTGCATTTAAAGTAATGTCTGAACTGTTATCTACCGATCATAGGCTATCAGAATGAGCAATACAAGGTAGGGGGTTCATCGTTTATTCTCGAAAAAAATAACCGATTTCAGACTTAATATTTAAATGTACGCGTACGCGTTCGTCGTGACGCCCGCACGCATGTGATAAGCACGCATGATGACCTTTAACCTGAAGTTACTGTGTACCAGTTTTGGTGATGTTACTCGACTCCAATCATGAAATATGCCCGAAATAGGATTTTTCTTTGTGACGTCATAGATGACGTCAGAAGAATTTGTCATGGAAAGTGATATCTGAAACCTTATCTACGCATCATAGGCTACCAGAATATGCAATAAAAAGTAGGGGTCACCGTTAATTCTAGAGAGTTATAAGCGATTTAATAATGCCGCAAATCACTACGCGCGCATACGCGCGCATTTACGTTTTTAGGACTTGTAAGCGATATTTTGGTTCCAGCTGGTGGGGAAAGGCTTCTAATTGATGGAGAATTCAGTCAAAATTTCAAATCCATCGAAAAAACGACGATATTCGGTCGGAAAAGGGGTGCGCGCGAAAAAACGCGCGCGTACGCGCGCGCACTAAAATGCTCCAAATGACCTGAAACATATAATACCGTTAATAAGAAGTCATTTGGAGCATTTTTATTTTTTGACGCGCCCGTACACGCATGTGAAGACGCGCGCGAACACGTGGTTTAGACCAAACGATGACCCATGACCTGAACTTGACCCCTGCCAAGTTTGGTTATTTTATTCGACCGCCGTCTCGAGATATCGCGAATGTAGGTTAAGTCTAGCTTTTTTACAAATGACGTCATAAATGACGTCATAGGTGCTCTATCACATTGACCGGGTTACCATGCCGAGGTATTAATATGAGTCATAACTATGCTAAGTTACATGATTATTAACGCTATCGTTCTTGAGTTATCGTCTGAACAAAAAGTGACCAGAAAGAAACACGAACTAGATTTTAATTCGTCACTGAGACGAATTGGTGATCCGCGTATTCGCTCCGATCAGTAGACCTTAAGAGATTGTGACAGTCTATATGGCGTATCATAACTTGTTTGAAGCTCTCCCTTTTAACCTTAACTTCTCTGTCAAAAATTATTTAATATTTCGGCGTGCGCGTACGCGTTCGTCATGAATCCCGCAAACATATGATGAGCACCTAAGATGACCTTTGACCTGAAGTTACTGTGTACCAAGTTTAGTTATCACACTCTACTCCAGTCATGAGATATGCGCAAAACACAATTTTACTTTGTGACGTCATAGATGACGTCAGAAGAATTTGTCATAGAAAGTGATATCTGAAATCTTATCTACGCATCATAGGCTATCAGAATAAGAAATAAAAAGTAGGGGTCACCGTTAATTCTAGAGAGTTATCAGCGATTTAAAAATGCCCATCTTTCACTACGCGCGCAATGCGCGCGCATTTATATTTTTGGGGCATATAAGCAATATTTTGGGTCCTGATGGTCGGGATATAGTTCTAAACGATGTAAAATTCAATCAGACATCTAAATCCATCGAAAAAATACGTTTTTCGGTCGGGAAAGGGGTGCGCGCGAAAAAAACGCGCGCGTACGCGCGTGCACTTAAATGCTCCAAATGACCTGAAAAATATAGTACCGTTAATAAGAAGTCATTTGGAGCATTTTTATTTTTTGTCGCGCACGTACGTGCACGTGAAGACGCGCGCGCCCACGTGGTTTGAACCAACAGATGACCCATGACCTGAACTTGACCCTTGCCAAGTTTGGTTGTTTTATTCGACCGTCGGCTCGAGATATTGCAAATATAGGTTAACTCTAGCTAATTTTACTAATGACGCCATAGATGACGTCACGGGCAAGTGACCACATTGACCAAAAGATGACCCATGACCTGAACTTGACCCTTGCCAAGTTTGGTTGTTTTCTTCGACCGCCGGCTCGAGATATTGCAAATATAGGTTAACTCTAGCTTTTTTTACTAATGACGTCATAGATGACGTCACGGGCAAGTGACCACACTGACAAAAATTGTGTGTTGAGGTGTTGACACGTGACATAACTATGTTAAGTTACAAGATGATTGACGATGGCGTTAATGAGATATCGTGTTAATAAGAAATGACCAGAAAGAAACAGGAATAAACTAGATTTTAATTCGTCACTAAGACGAATTGGTGATCCGCGTTTTCGCTCTGATCAGTAGACCTTAAGAGATCGTGACAGTCTATGTGGCGTATCATAACTTGTTCGAGGCTGTCCCTTTTCACCTTAACTTCTCTGTTAAAAATAACTTTATATTTCGGCGTACTGGTTCGCGTTCGTCGTGACTCCCGCACGCATATGATGAGCACCAGTGATGACCTTTGACCTGAAGTTACGGTGTACCAAGTTTAGTTATCACACTCTACTCCAGTCATGAGATATGTGCAAAACACGATTTTTCTTTGTGACGTCATAGATGACGTCAGAAGACTTTGTCATAGAAAGTGATATCTGAACCCTTATCTACGCATCATAGGCTATCAGAATAAGCAATAAAAAGTTGGGGTCAAACCGTTTAATTTCTAAGAGAGGTTATCAAAAGTGATTAAAAATGACCCATTTTTTTTCACTACGCACGCAAAATGCGCGCAGCCATTTAATATTTTTTTTTGGTCATATAAGCAATATTTTGGGTCCTGAGGGTTCAGAAAGGGTTCTAAACGATGTAGAATTCAGTCAGACATCTAACTCCATCGAAAAAAAATACGTTTTTCGGTCGGGAAAGGGGTGTGCGCAAAAAAACGCGCGCGTACGCGCGCGCACTAAAATGCTCCAAATGACCTAAAACATATAGTACCGTTAATAAGAAGTCATTTGGAGCATTTTTATTTTTTGACGCGCCCGTACACGCATTTGAATACGCGTGCGCGCACGTGGTTTGGACCAAAAGATGACCCATGACCTGAACTTGACCCTTGCCAAGTTTGGTTGTTTTATTCGACCGCCGGCTCGAGATATCGCAAATATAGGTTAACTCTAGCTTTTTTACTAATGACGTCATAGATGACGTCACGGGCTCCCGACCACGCTGACAAAAATTGTGTGTTGAGGTGTTGACACTTGACATAACTATGTTAACTCTTAACGTGCCAAAGTCGCAGATCTGCACCAAATAATACACATAATCTCCATATACGTTGAAATCCTCTGGCATGTTAAGAGTTAAGTTACAAGATGATTGATGATGGCGTTAATGAGATATCGTGGTAACAAGAAAT
>JZLH01S0508605.1:3285-15849 GCA_001188425.1 Eucidaris tribuloides
GGAGGCATACCCATCGACTGCGCGCAGTCGAACTGCTCTAGTTTAATTTAATTTTTTTATGAAATGATATCGATGCAAGCTTTGAAGAAAAACAGTTTCACACAATTTCTTATACAAGTAAGACGCATAAAAAATACTAGTACTGAACATAGAAACTTTCAACAACAACAGCCAAAAAAAAAAAAAACAACAGTTTCACAGCCAAGTACCCCCCCCCCTTCCCGGGGTTTCACACAAGGTTCTTATTTATAATATTATTCTGAAATAAAGAGATGCATAAAAAGTACTGAACATAAACAGTTTTGGAATAAAAACAGTTACGCATGATCATTTTTTTAATTAAGTTAAATTCTGAAATCATATTGATAAATTAAAACATGGAACATGCAAGCTTAAAAGAGGGTAGCTAAAAAGAAATTTTCTTATTGAGTTTTATTCACAAAAGTGAAACACGTCAGACATTCTAAAACATTTTTTTATTGAGATTTTATTCAGACATCATATCATGATAAAATGGACATGCACGGTGAAAAGATAAACACAGCTTCACACAATTTTATCATGGCAATTTTATTCTAAAATCGGAACGATGCGGAACACTTGCTGGCAGAAAAAAAAAATCTTTCAGTAATTTAAGTTCTAATGTACGATCTACGTGTACAACATGTAGAACGCCCTCACACGGTGAAATTGGCACTAGTCCAGACTGACTGTACACACGTACGTACGTGATAATCGTGATTGATGATAGAAGGCCGTGCAGTGATTGCTCATTTAGCTGCATGGAACTTGTCACTTTCGGGTAGAATACCTGCTCAAGCCGACTTTTAACTTGAAAGGTGGGTGGTTTGAATAATATTTTACGGAAATATCATGCAGATAATGCCGTTACAAAGTCTGACAATTTTCAGGTAAGTAAAACTGTGTCTGGTAACACGTACGTGTGTGCAGATGTGTTTACATGCAGCCAGTGAGTGTTCAAATGTATTATGGGATACGTACATTGTGTTGTGCTTAAATTTTACGAAACTCATCCTCTTTAAATATTTTTAAATCTAATTACAAGAAATATCTGCTCAATAAATATAGTATACAATAACCTTCACTCTCAACTTCAATTCTTATGTAATGTGGCTTCATTGTCTGTTCTGCTTGTTTGTTTTGTCCTGTTCTAACTGTGAATTACGTATTTAATTAACTTGTACTGTTAGGTTTCGTTTGTAACTATAATATACTCATTTATATATCTTGTAAGGTCAGCCTTATACATGTATAAGGAATTTTTACCCTTTCTGGCCGCTACCTTATCACAGCGATCTATTGTAAATTTTGGATTGTTTGTAATTTTTTCATTGTAATGTAATTATATTTTGTTTTTATCGCTTGATGATGAAATAAATTGAATTGAATTGAAAATGGCCGCCAACCTGTCTATAGCGGCAACCTGTTAGCGGCAACCTGTCTATAGCGGCCACTTTTTCTGTTTCCCTTGGGTGGCCGCTATAGACAGGTTTGACTGTAGCATGTTTTTCTAATTGAAGGAAGATTTTTAGATGAATGCCTTAACCCTATTTTAACTGGGCTATTTCAGACCAGGGTTTTTACTGGGGGGGGGGGGGCCTTCAGATCTCGGCCGCCGATCGCGTGATCGCCGCGAAAATTTGCATGCGCATAGAGCCGGATGTAAACTACACGACTGTATAGTAAAATTTTCAAAAAAAATGATTTTTTATATTTTTCAAGTAATTAATCATGCAAATAAGTGTATGAAATTATGTTTTCATCTATAACTCACTTGTAATAGCTAGTAGAATGCTAATTTTTTGGTGAAAATATTCATTCCGACATTTCTCACAATTATCTAGAAAAAATATTGCCGAATCTGAATTAATTTCTTATGTATTTTATTGTTTTGTGAATTTCTTATGTATTTCTCTGTTTTTTCGACCTTTTGTTTTTTATTGTTTTTTCGATGAAATTTGTTGGGGACACTTTTGCAATCATAAATAGCATAAAATTAATTCATTTCAACCAGTAAAAGCAAAAATAATCATACATTTATGATGTTTGGCTGAAAACACAATTTCCATTGGTTTTGTACACGAAATCACGTTTTTGAGCAATTTTGGGGTTGACATGCATGTATAAAAAGTCGCGCAGCGTCGTAACGGTATGTCCGTTTTTCGTGAAAATGGTCTCAAAAGATGCGCAAGACTTGAAAGTAAAAAGTCAGCGAGCGACGCAGTCAAAAAAATTTGCGCGGCGGCATGGTCGCGAAATTCGTCGGGGGGGGGGGTCAAATTGACCCCCCCCCACAGTTAACATAGGGTTAACCCTAACTAGGCTGGGCCTTTGATGTTTTGCATGATATGTCTGCCACACGAAAAGCTCTCGCCACAATGTTTCATGACTTTTTCCTCCGACCCTCCTGCATCTTTTAAATTTGCAACACCTGGGTATGTGGTTCCGAAGATAATTTTGTATATAGGCATGTCGCGCCAAAAATTGCTCAAAAATGTGATTTCATGTACGATTTCAATATAAATTGTGTTTTCAGCCAAAAATCATAAATGTATGAATATTTTTGCTTTCAATGACTCATGTTATGTAATTCTATGCTGTTTATGCACGCATAAATATCACCAACAAATTTCATTTAAATTTTTTTTTTAAAAAGGTCAAAAAAACAAAGAAATACATTTAAGATATAGCCGAGACATCAAAATACATTAATTAATTCCGATGTCATAATTTTTTGTAATTACATAATTTGCTAAGAACACAATAAAGTGTCTCTGGCCCAGTTATTAGCAGAATTGGAACTTTATTTTGTGAGTTGGAGGAAAGAGTTTGATTTCACGCATAAATTAGCATAATTAGAAAATTTTTAGAGAGAAAAATAACAATACAAATTTTGTAGCGTATGTCACGGATGACATGCGTGCTGATGGCCAAGACTCAAGGGGGGCCTGTGAGCCCACCAACCCCCCCCCCCACCACCACCATATGATCTCCCAAAATAGCCTGGGCTAGTAAGGGTTAATTCTTTTTACCTAATTCAATTGAGTTAATTAAGAAATTGAATTAATCAGTTGATAATCTAGTTCTACACAGTTAGTCCTGCATCCAATAAATTACGATTCTCAGAACAACAAATAACTTGATTAGAAGTAGTAGAACTACAAAAATAGTCTTATTCTCCGGAAGAGAAAAGGGTTAAGTTACATAGGGGAAACATCACTGAGGTATTGAAGTGTCTGGTGCATTGATAAGTCCTGTATTTTTGATGATTTTTGCAGGTTGATCTGTTTCACCTACAAGTCAACACGCTGAGACGGTATAAGAGGCATTACAAGATACAAACTAAGCCAGGATTGAACAAAGCACAGCTGGCTGATGTAAGTAGAATTATGGAGTCTCCATCCAGAATGTCTTTACACTAGTTTTATTATGCTTCCGGCCCCGTAAGAGAGCTGGAGGCATCATATTTTTGGGTTGTCCATCCGTACGTCTGTGCATCTGCACTTTCTTGTGAACAAGATTACTGTAGTAGCACTTCAGGGATTTTAATGGAACATGGGGAGAGGACAAAATGGTTAGATTTTCAGCCAAATCCATAAAAGGTTAAAGGTCACTGAACTTTGTCCCAAAATGCTGTTTTCTGCCTATAACTCCAGCTACGTTCACTTGAGTTTTGATATGATTTTGTGGTTAGGTGCAAACACAAAAGGAAAATAATTTGGTAGAGACAAATGGGTCAAAGGGCAACATCAAAAGACAATGAAATTTGTCACTTAGTATTGTCTGCCTATAACTTCAATAAAGAATACCGGTTTGTTGTAAATTTAGGTCATTAAGTGCAAAAACAAAAGGCAAATAATTTTGTAGATTCAGTTGGGTCAAGGGTCCAAAACTGCTGTTTATAATATATCCCTCCAATTAGAAATGCTTATTATTGATGTGGGTATTTCCACGGTAAAGAAGTACTTTTCATAGATATCCAGTAATTTTATGTTTCCAATGTGCATTACCCTCGTTACGATAGATCTTTTAAAACACTTTAATGAGAGATAAATTTGCCCCCAAATTGCTTTGAACAGGCAGTTTACTAGAATTTTTTAGAAAATTGATAGTTTGGGTGAACATTTTAACTTTGGACACAATTTTATGTACTAACATATGAAGGGTCAAATTATAGATATGCTATGAAAATTTGTTGTTTTGAACTGAATAACCTGATATTGATTAGAAGAGATAATAACAGCCCTAAGATTCTATTGATCAGTGTGTTTTATGCCATCCTAGACATAGAGTGAACATATGTAACATGGACAGACCAAAATGCTACATTTTAATCTTTTAATCATTTTTTAAAACATTTATTTTTAAAAATTATTTATTACTGCTTCACTTCAAAGCAACTTACTATGAGTTTGGAATTCCATTTTAGCAGAAGTTTGGTTCACTTTGGGTGCAGAAATATTACCACCATATCTTTAAAAGAGATGCTGGTATAATCAGGTATGATGTCAATGAATCAATATCATATACACAATATTTTTGGAGACTCACATTATCTTGTTAGCCAAATAATTCATTTGTAGCAGTATATTCTAAAACATTTTTTTGATTGTATACTTGTGAAATTTATAACTTACATAAGGAGATTTGATCCTACCAGCCCTTATTTGAACCCCATTGTGAGGAACATGATTTGATAGTTTACATTTTGTAGTATGTGTAGTATGAAACACCACACTATAGTTAACTAGTTGTGCCTGAAATGATGAATATCAAAATAGTTTTAATTTTGCTGGCAGTGTGGCCATATGTACTTGCAGGAAGATCAAGTCTATTAGTTTTTTTCTTTTAGCCTGTAGAGTCAAGTTAATTACTTGGCAGTCTGTCATACTGAAATTATCCGAAGAGATTTGGAGATGAAAGAAATTTATGTATATTTTATGAAACAGTGAAACAGGTTAACATTTACTGAGCACCACAAGTACTTCTACAACTTCATTATGGTACTGCTATACCATTATTACTACCACTATTATTACTGCCATCTACTACTACTACTACTACTACTACTACTACTACTACTACTACTACTACGGCAATGACAACTACTTCTATTACAGCAACTACTATTAATTATTATTACTACTACTTCTACTACTACTACTACTACTACTACTACTACTACTACTACTACTACTACTACTACTACTACTACTACTACTTCTACCGCTAATATTACTACTTCTATTACTCATACTAGTACTTCTACTGCTACTGCTACTACTACTACTACTACTACTACTACTACTACTACTACTACTACTACTACTGCTACTTCTTCTTCCACTACCAGTACCAGTACCATACTACTCTGCTGCTACTAAGTTTACCACATATTAATGAAATTTTAATGGACTATCTCTCACCTTAAATTATGTTATTTTCCCTTTTTCAATTTTAGATGGTGGCAAGACATTTCAAGACAATTCCAGTGAGAGAAAAAGAGGCCCTGACATATTTCATCTACATGGTGAAGAACAACAAGAGTCGCTTTGATCAGAAACATGACCACAGCTAGAACTGACTTTGTTATCTATCGGATCCCTCATCGTGCAAGACTCCATGGAAGGTCCTATATCTATCTCCAATGGAATTTAACCCCTTGGGGATGACAGGCTTGTACAGAGCCGAGTGCATCACCATCATCCACACAAGCCCAGAAAATATGCTAACTTTTTCAATCAAACTAAGTTTATATTGCCCACCAATGGCTCTGTCCTGCATTTGACCAGTGTACTTAAAGAATATCATTTTGGGGTGTGAGAAGTACTAGGCTTCTGTAAAACCTGTCGCCCCAAGAGATTAATAGTCCCTCAGAAAAATGCATGTCTACCCACCCCACTATAAATACCATGTTACATGAACTTTGTAGACAGTAGTATATACAAAGCTGGCTTAGATATTCCATTATTTAGCCAGAAGGGAGAATATCATCACCAACATTGGAAGTAGCTCCGCCTGCAGTGAAAACCAGAATAATCTCTGTTATTGGTGTGACAAAACCTCTTATCTAAAAATGTTGCATATTCAGAATCTGAACCAAAACAAACAAACAAAGATCTGCCATAACACTGTAACAACACGGATAGCTTTAATTTTAATCAGTGAAAAAAGGCTTTCATATTTTGAGAATGAAGTATGTAATTTGGATTAAACAAATTCGGCTACAAGATTACATTAGCTATGACTCTAAGATGTCTGTCAAACATCCTGATGTGGATTGGTCTTGTAAGTCTTTGCTCTCTGCATTATGAAACCCTAGGTTGCTGGATTATTTTTAGAGGTGGTGTGACCAACCATTACCCTTATGCATGGGTGTTTTTTACTCTGGATAACTTTTTACTAGTGTATTTTAAGCAAAAAATATATATTTCTGCAGAGTTGTAGAAGGGATTCTTGGCTTTCTAATGATGTATAATTTTGTTACCCTCATGAAATAATTGCCTAAGGCATATTTGACAGTTTAGAGAAAAAATTATTTTAAGATTCAAATCATCAATCTTGTATAAAAATTAAAAGACGTTAAACAAATGTCAGCCATTCAGTGTAAAGTCTCGCGAGTCACACATGCTTTATGTCACACAAGTTACAAGCCAGGGTATAGATCAAAATCGAGAAAATGATTGAAGCTGATTGCTTTACCTGATCACGTAAAGCAATCATCTATATTCTGGCTTGTGTGTGACACGTACACGGAATGGCTGATGTACTGCTACGAGTTGAATCTTGTATAAAAATTTAAAGTTGTTAGAACCGACTTGTTTTTACAATTTTTTTCTAGAAACTGTTGAATGTGACTTAGGCAGTTATTTTATGTGGGTGACGATTTGCTTTATTATTTTGCAGGTTTAGTTTATACATTTTTAGCTCACCTGAGCCAAAGGCTCAAGTGAGCTATTGCGATCGCTTTTCGTCCGTTGTCCGTCTTTCGTTGTTCGTCGTGCATCGTTCGTAAACTTTTACACATTTTCAGCAGCTTCTTCAAAATGCATGATTGGATTTGGCCCAAACTTGGCAGGAATGGTCCTTAGGGGGTGGGGATTCAAGGGTCCTCAAATAGTACACCTGGCCCCCCTAGGGGCCCAGGGGCAGGGCCCTAAAGGGCCAAAAGTAGGTAGTTTTCAAACATCTTCTTTTCTAGATCCAGAAATAGTATAGTTAAGCCACTTTGTGTGTAGATACCTCTATATGTGCTGAATTCATGTTCCTCATGACAATGCCCAGGGTGGCCCCATTTGGCCCCTAAGGGGGGCAAAAGTTTGGGGTAGGGCCCTATGGGAATAATTCACATTCACATCTATGAATTTAAATCAAACTTGGTGGGAATGATCCTCAGGGGGAGGGGATAGAGGGTTCTTGGAATGGTACACCAGGCCCCCCTGGGGGCCCAGGGGGCAGGGCCCATAAGGGCCCAAACTAGGTAACTTTCTAACCATAAGTCCATTTGTAACCAAACTTGGGTGCTAGGTGCATAACAGGAACCTCAATATTATTTGGGGGTCAAAGGTCACATATGTAGGTCAAAGGTCAAATGAAGTCAAATGATAGAATATACCTGCAAGTTTCTTCTTTGGTTGGTATTGGCCCATTTGTGACTAACTTGAATGGTAGATGTTACATGTATAGTGACCTCAGTGTTAAATTGGGGTCAAGGTCACATAAGTAGGTCAAGGGTCAAATGCTAAGATACTAGGGCGTGCCTTCTTTTTATTAAAACGGATGTTAGAATTTAATTTAACTTGGCAAAATCAGCTATATGGCATGGGGATGCAAAGTTTTCCAACTGGTTCATTTGGCTATGTTGGTGCCTATAGATATCGGGTTCCAAGGGCCAAAACTATATGTAACTGATGTTTTTTATATAGGCACCATAGAGAGTTTGCGAGTCCTCAGGTGAGCGTCTTGCCCCCCGGGGCTCTTGTTTAATATGAATTTATGAAAATGTCAGGGGGACCCCTGACATTTTTTACCATATTTTTACATTATGGCATCCAAAGGGTTAATAAGGCGTTAAGGTTATATGAGTTATACCTCATCTGAAAGAGCAGACTCTGCTCTTTCAGATGAGGTATATTACTCGGATAACATTAATGCCTTATTAACCCTTTGGATGCTATAATGTAAAAACATGGTCAAAAATGTCGGGGTCCCCCCCCCGACATTTTCATAAATTCATATACAAAAAACTAAAGACATTCAGAATCTATTACTGCAGGGTTATGACTTTGGGGCATAAAGCTTTAAAAAAAAAAAAACTCCCCAAAACTAAACTTCGGCTTTAAGTTTAATTGAATTATGAATTACCATTGTGCTGATGTATATTTGCCATATTCAAGAGAACGTTATGTATAGTACATGTACACTCACAATCACCATTGCTCTAGTGATTATGTATGTGGTGATGTATAGGCCTATAATTATTATGTTGTGGTGTCTCTGAGTGCATTTTTAATTTTTTTTCTTATTTTATCCTATAAATCAAAACATTTGATACTCAAAGGGGAATAGCAGCAGAGAAATCATGGAAAATATTTTTCAAAATTGCAAATAAAATGAAAGTAATAAAATATTATTTTGTTTGTAATGATTAAAACATGACACAACTGGTTTGTTCTATGTTACCCACCCGTCATTAATTGCTATCAGTAGAGTTTCATTTTCTACGAAGAAACATTTTTATTTATGTCTCTACATCATGTATGTTCACCGTTGTACATGTTTTACTGAATTTTCTCTTTACTTTCTTAAATATGCACACAGATGAGGTTTCTTTTGTACAAAACAAGTGGAGGCTGGGTGATAGTGACTGTCAAGATGTTACCGATTACGAAAAAAGAAATATATTATTATTAGTATTTGTCCGATTTTTCTCAAATTTTCACTGATCTGTATCTTGCTAAGTTTGTTGTTATTTTTATACGGGAATTAATAAATATATACAAATACAAATACGAGATCTGTTCATTTGACTTTTCTGCTGTTATTCTATATATTTTTGCGATAGGACTAGAACTCTCTCTTTAGAAGTCTAAAATAAAAGTTTGTTTGCAGACCAGATAAATAGGCTGTAGCTTGCAATTCACATCAAAATAGATATAACATTTGTATTTCTTCAAAAGGTCATGAGATTGTGTCTAAATCTATACAGAAACCGGTGACCAATCTAAATACTCTTCAGGAAAAGGTTGGCCCATTTCCCTTTCCCGCGCTGATCACGTCTCACACTGCATTTAACAAAAATGTTAGCACATTGCGTTTTCTTTAAAGGCACAATGTTAAGACGAGATTCAACCACACTAGATGATAAGAATTGGTCGTAACTGGTTCCGAGGTGGCAAATATGCACCATAATATACACACAATGTTCACAGAGCTGTTGTTTCTGTAGCAATGCAGTCACAAACACATCACCACCACACAAAGGGAGATGTGTATGCTCTTTTCATCTTTTGAATGAAAGATAACGCCATTTCATTCATCGTCCAATATAATATGCCTACCTCAATGAGTAAATTTTAAAATACTTTTGGAAAACTAGGTTACTGGCATCAGTTAACATCGTGGAGACCCCTTCTACAGAAATGCCACACTATCTGACCTATATGATAGTGTTTGAGTGAAAAAAAATAAACACTCTAAAACATTAGGCAGTTATGCTGTGATAGCAAAATATATACGGATGAATATCGGCACATTAATTTATGTTCTGGGATCAAAATTCTGCGATAATTATGACGGTCTATGTGCGGCAAACTATAATGTGTCACTTATTGATTTTCTCTTTTTGAAAACAGTCAATGATCGTTCAAAACTGCAATTTTTCAGGGGTTCATCTCTAAACCTTACCAGAGACACTAGTAGCATGGAAGACCATATACATTTAATTGTCATGACTGTAATTTCCCCTTTTTAACGGGATACATGCTAGACGATGCCCCTAAGGCAAGGAGATTTCTTAACCCATCCACGCACTGGGTTTATTTGGGGAAGGATTATATCCCTATTTCACCATTCAAATAGGGCAACATATTTTTTTTTTCTTTGAATGGCACATCCAAAAGATGTGTTATGCATTACAAATAAAAAAAAAACAATTTTACATAATTTTCAGGTCAAACATTGCCAATTTGCGTGAGATATAGTGGATTTTCAATCATGAAAAGCGTTGCCAATTTGAAGATTTCTTGATCATTTTTCTTTTGAAAATTCCTGCGATCGACTCGTACATTGGACTGTGATAAGTATAGGCTCAAATTGGAGGGATTTTTTTCTTTCTTTTGAGCTTTTTTCCTCTATTTTTCTACTCCTAATTCAGGAGTTACGATAACAAACCACAAAATGTGGGATTTGTGCGTGGATGGGTTAATTGGAGTGATATGAGGTTTAAAAAAAACCCCGAAAAGACATGGTGTTCCAACGTTGATATTATACGCCGCGAGAACTCCGTTGTTCATTCTTCCTCTCTACATGACTTGTGTAAGAATTTACTCATCAAACGAGAATTTGCTAGAACACGCGAGAATATACGAGATTATCAGTGGCTGCTCAAAATTAAATAAACTCGCCTGTGATTGGATAATAGTCAATGACGCTCACCGATGGACAACTATGTATACATCATGGACATTCATTGAAAATGCATCGCGACACCCCCTTTAATCGAAATAGGTCGCTGCGGATTGTATGGGATTTGCACACAATTTCCTGTTCTCACACGGAGTTCACTTGTCGAACACAAAACTTTTGATACGTCAATGTGTTCCGTTTGAGTCTGGAACTAACCTCCTCAAAAGTCAAAAGCTGCAAAATGCATTGTTATCGTCACCACTTCAGCGATCATTTGTATAGAGAGTGGATTGTGTTTAATGATATTGTGATGGTTTTTAATAAGTGTTATATTGTTTTCACATTTTATTTTGAATATTAAATGTGATTTAGGCGGGTAATTGTGATTTTTTTTTCAGAATTTTTGAATGTTTCAAGATCTTTTCCAACAAACGAAACATAACACTTCATTGACCTGACCCCTTATTAAAATGTCTGGCTCAGTCCATGAATCCATAATTTTTGATGTATTATAATTGTAGAGGAAAAAGATCAGACTTTTCAACGATACCAATATCAAGTATTATATGATAATACCAAGAGAGATATCGACGCCTAAGTTGAGTTGCGAAACTTTTTGAGGAGTTTACGTGATCAATTTCTGCCAACAATCAGGCTGGTATATATATGTAGGGAATGGGGAGTGATTGTAAACATACATGTCTTTCCAAATTACCTTACTCCCCAAAGATGATTTTTGGACGCGACTTGCACAACTGATCCCATGTAGTAGTTTTCCATCACAATACTGCTGAATTAGTGAAAGCAAACTTACAATATATCTTTTTAAAATCATACAGATTAGTCGATTATTAAATACATTAGCATGAATAAGTCAGTATCATTATGTAAATACATTTTAGTGATGATCAGAAGTAACGGAAAGACTGACACAATTAAGAAGTAAAATGCTTAAGTTGCAAAGTTGTTTTGCAAAGTGGTTGTATACCTTCAAACTAGTATATTGACAAAGTTGTGGGAAACTGAGAAAGCAGGTGAAATAACAATGTAACTACACGAACACAATATGATTGTCATTGTTAATTCACAAGTAGCTACTTAGATGTATTTATCTGTCTTATCAACAAACTTTTCCTTTTTACAAGGAAGGAAATAATCAATTTCCGCTAAAGTCGTGATTATCGAGTATTAAGACACATTACTTTTCCCGGGTCACTAGCTTACGTGACTCGACAAAGTCATACTACTCGCTTTCCAAAACTACATGTAAACCGCAATTTGATTAATGATACACACAAGTTTTTGTAATTTGCGTATCAGCATTAAGAAAATGGAATAAGCTAATTTTACATAATTTATCTCTGCCAACGCTCTAAGAAAGCTTTGAAAAACCTATAATTCTCCAGTGTTTTTCTTGCTTTTTCATTTCTATCTTTGCACTAATCTCATTTTATATTTACACCCATCTCTCCACCTGATAGTATTAGCTACATGTTAGTTCTTTATAGATATTTGCAATGTAAGCGCTCTGAACCCAATAGGAATGCCCTTTAAATGGGTATTTTAACGTATTGTAACTATTTTTTTTTTTTTTTTTTATTTATTCCTGCATTTTCAACAGTTAACAATTTAAACATATAACAATTTTTCAATAATTGAACATAATATGATAGAATGCAAATGCATATGATAATGATAACAATACAAAATATGTATATGAAAATCACAACAAAATTAATTAACATTACAAATTATATTCGATTGATTTTTTTTTAGATAACACAATAGCCATTTTCCTGATTTTGTAATATAATTGATTTTTAATTTGATATCTTTCTATATCTACGAACAACAGATATAATACCTACTTATAGTATAATACAATTCATAATTGATTCAATGTGTTATCTTAACACA